>CAXIVM010000656.1:0-52199 GCA_964035705.1 Porites rus | reverse complement strand
AGCTACTAGTAAGGCACTTGTTACTAGTAGCGATGCACTTGTTTCTAATAGCTTCTTGTTACTACTAGTAAGGCACTTGTTACTAGTAGCGATGCACTTGTTTCTAATAGCTTCTTGTTACTACTAGTAAGGCACTTGTTACTAGTAGCGATGCACTTGTTTCTAATAGCTTCTTGTTACTACTAGTAAGGCACTTGTTACTAGTAGCGATGCACTTGTTTCTAATAGCTTCTTGTTACTACTAGTAAGGCACTTGTTACTAGTAGCGATGCACTTGTTTCTAATAGCTTCTTGTTACTACTAGTAAGGCACTTGTTACTAGTAGCGATGCACTTGTTTCTAATAGCTTCTTGTTACTACTAGTAAGGCACTTGTTACTAGTAGCGATGCACTTGTTTCTAATAGCTTCTTGTTACTACTAGTAAGGCACTTGTTACTAGTAGCGATGCACTTGTTTCTAATAGCTTCTTGTTACTACTAGTAAGGCACTTGTTACTAGTAGCGATGCACTTGTTTCTAATAGCTTCTTGTTACTACTAGTAAGGCACTTGTTACTAGTAGCGATGCACTTGTTTCTAATAGCTTCTTGTTACTACTAGTAAGGCACTTGTTACTAGTAGCGATGCACTTGTTTCTAATAGCTTCTTGTTACTACTAGTAAGGCACTTGTTACTAGTAGCGATGCACTTGTTTCTAATAGCTTCTTGTTACTACTAGTAAGGCACTTGTTACTAGTAGCGATGCACTTGTTTCTAATAGCTTCTTGTTACTACTAGTAAGGCACTTGTTACTAGTAGCGATGCACTTGTTTCTAATAGCTTCTTGTTACTACTAGTAAGGCACTTGTTACTAGTAGCGATGCACTTGTTTCTAATAGCTTCTTGTTACTACTAGTAAGGCACTTGTTACTAGTAGCGATGCACTTGTTTCTAATAGCTTCTTGTTACTAGTAGCGATGCACTTGTTTCTAATAGCTTCTTGTTACTACTAGTAAGGCACTTGTTACTAGTAGCGATGCACTTGTTTCTAATAGCTTCTTGTTACTACTAGTAAGGCACTTGTTACTAGTAGCGATGCACTTGTTTCTAATAGCTTCTTGTTACTACTAGTAAGGCACTTGTTACTAGTAGCGATGCACTTGTTTCTAATAGCTTCTTGTTACTACTAGTAAGGCACTTGTTACTAGTAGCGATGCACTTGTTTCTAATAGCTTCTTGTTACTACTAGTAAGGCACTTGTTACTAGTAGCGATGCACTTGTTTCTAATAGCTTCTTGTTACTACTAGTAAGGCACTTGTTACTAGTAGCGATGCACTTGTTTCTAATAGCTTCTTGTTACTACTAGTAAGGCACTTGTTACTAGTAGCGATGCACTTGTTTCTAATAGCTTCTTGTTACTACTAGTAAGGCACTTGTTACTAGTAGCGATGCACTTGTTTCTAATAGCTTCTTGTTACTACTAGTAAGGCACTTGTTACTAGTAGCGATGCACTTGTTTCTAATAGCTTCTTGTTACTACTAGTAAGGCACTTGTTACTAGTAGCGATGCACTTGTTTCTAATAGCTTCTTGTTACTACTAGTAAGGCACTTGTTACTAGTAGCGACGCACTTGTTTCTAATAGCTTCTTGTTACTACTAGTAAGGCACTTGTTACTAGTAGCGATGCACTTGTTTCTAATAGCTTCTTGTTACTACTAGTAAGGCACTTGTTACTAGTAGCGATGCACTTGTTTCTAATAGCTTCTTGTTACTACTAGTAAGGCACTTGTTACTAGTAGCGATGCACTTGTTTCTAATAGCTTCTTGTTACTACTAGTAAGGCACTTGTTACTAGTAGCGATGCACTTGTTTCTAATAGCTTCTTGTTACTAGTAGCGATGCACTTGTTTCTAATAGCTTCTTGTTACTACTAGTAAGGCACTTGTTACTAGTAGCGATGCACTTGTTTCTAATAGCTTCTTGTTACTACTAGTAAGGCACTTGTTACTAGTAGGGATGCACTTGTTTCTAATAGCTTCTTGTTACTACTAGTAAGGCACTTGTTACTAGTAGCGATGCACTTGTTTCTAATAGCTTCTTGTTACTACTAGTAAGGCACTTGTTACTAGTAGCGATGCACTTGTTTCTAATAGCTTCTTGTTACTACTAGTAAGGCACTTGTTACTAGTAGCGATGCACTTGTTTCTAATAGCTTCTTGTTACTACTAGTAAGGCACTTGTTACTAGTAGCGATGCACTTGTTTCTAATAGCTTCTTGTTACTACTAGTAAGGCACTTGTTACTAGTAGCGATGCACTTGTTTCTAATAGCTTCTTGTTACTACTAGTAAGGCACTTGTTACTAGTAGCGATGCACTTGTTTCTAATAGCTTCTTGTTACTACTAGTAAGGCACTTGTTACTAGTAGCGATGCACTTGTTTCTAATAGCTTCTTGTTACTACTAGTAAGGCACTTGTTACTAGTAGCGATGCACTTGTTTCTAATAGCTTCTTGTTACTACTAGTAAGGCACTTGTTACTAGTAGCGATGCACTTGTTTCTAATAGCTTCTTGTTACTACTAGTAAGGCACTTGTTACTAGTAGCGATGCACTTGTTTCTAATAGCTTCTTGTTACTACTAGTAAGGCACTTGTTACTAGTAGCGATGCACTTGTTTCTAATAGCTTCTTGTTACTACTAGTAAGGCACTTGTTACTAGTAGCGATGCACTTGTTTCTAATAGCTTCTTGTTACTACTACTAAGGCACTTGTTACTAGTAGCGATGCACTTGTTTCTAATAGCTTCTTGTTACTCCTTGTTTCGCAAACCTTAGCAACTTCACGGATCATTCCACAAGTTCGGGCAAGCCCCAAGTCACGAGCATACCCGAAGCAGTCGCCGAAGAAACGGCGTCCGAAGCTCAGCGCCCCGAAACTGCATGATTCTGCCCCGACCAAGAAGCGGTGCAGATCGGCGGACAATGGAAACGCGAAGCAAACCTGCTTCCAGACCATCCTAGCGGCCTCGAAAAGAAAGAACACCGGTCTAAACCCAAGAGTCGCAGGTGCATCGGCCCTTGCATCTCCAAATTGTCCAAAGCGGAAAAAGCCAGCGGGCCTAGGCGAGCAAGGGAGCGCTGGGTCCAAGCCATCATCCAGAAGACAGGCTCAGAGGATTCCGCAGCAACTTGACGCAACAAAGAACCTAGTAATTTGCCAAACAGGCTATCCAACTAGGACGCTACTGGTAACAAAGGGCATCGCTTCTAGGAGCAAGTGCCTTACTACTAGGAACAAGAAGCTAGTAGAAACAATATATAAATAGAAACAATAAGCTACTAGGAACAAGTGCATCGCTTCTAGTAACAAGCGCCTTACTAGTAGTAACAAGAAGCTAGTAGAAACTCAACGTGTTTCCAGCTTCTAGTGACATAGTGGGTCCAACTCTCGTCGGGCCCCACGCCTCCGATGACATAGGCACCGAAAAGACATCAGCCACCTAGTCATGAGAAGTAACGCCAGCTTTCAACCGGGAAAAGATTGCGGGAAGAAAGGAAAAGGAAAAAGGAAAAGACTTCTTTAGAAGGCCTCTTATCAAGGAGGCCCTGCATTTTTGTGAGACGAAAACACCAACGAGTCGACCAAGAGAGCCTAGACTTTCCGCTTCGCGCCACCCCCATTTTATCCACACTGCGTCAGCAGAAACGCGGCCAATGCAGAACAGTGTTTCCTTCTTTTTCCGTTCGCCTTTTTAGGTTGGAGGCCATCGCTATTAGGTTTTAGACGTGCCTTTTTTTATTATGATTCGTGGGATGCCGGCCACAGCACGTGCAGCGTCAAATGAGCCACCCAAAAAACATATCGTTAAGGTTTTACATAAAATGAATCATTCTTATTCATTTTTGGTGAGATCTTGCACATTCCTTGGAAAATGAAGCCAGAAAACCAAAAACGAAGCCTCTTGGTGGGATGCTTGCATGTGTATCCTTTCTTTGAGAAGTACTGGGATCAGTCACTTTGCTGTACTTCACATTGTAAAAGGCACGCTGAGGCTCGTCCGTGTCTAGTTGCCTTTGACTTTCCAAAGTTGAAGCTAGAAAGTTGAAGCTGGGAAGCCCTTGGATCGCAGCTTTGTTGTTTCTCCTGCAGAGCGGTTGTTTTCGATGATCTTTTTCTTGAGGGTTGGAGTGTATGAAATGTGGTGTCTCAAAATGAAGCCCCAAACGATTCCAAAATCCACAAACAAGTGTCGTTTGTAGACCCTGGCCCAAATGCACCATACTGTAAGAAGTTCCTTTGCTGTACTTCCCATTGTAAAGGTCCAGTGGTACTGCAGAAAACGCACCTGGTCAACAAACAGAGCATAGTAGCCTAACTGGTGCAATTCCTTGGAAAACGAAGCCGGAAAGCCAAACACGATGAAATTTTGGAACTTTTATTTTGAAGGTCGCTCAAATTCCGAAACAATATACCGCCCCTTCATCCGCATGGTATCTCCAAAGGCTTGATTGACATCAATGGGCTAAGTAGGGCGGGATTCCATCGTAGTGCAACACAGGTGCTGTTCCAGGCTGCCAGGCAACAATCAGACTGTACATACTTTCTCTAGGTGTGTTTGTTCCGTCCTTATTTTGTTTTTCTCTTTGGACCGATATGTCTATTCTATTCTTATCCCTTGCTTCCTTTCGTAGACGCTGACAGGACCCCCTGGGCGATCTGGGCCGCGATGACGAATGCGCACAGCGGGGCGCCTCGTGCGCTCTCCACGCGTTGCAGCTTCGACCAGCGGAACTTCAGGACAGAACTTGCCATTTATGCCCTTAGCTACTAGCAAGGGCATCGCTACTAGGAACAAGGGCCTTACTAGTAGTAACAAGAAGCGAACGTAGAAACAAGAAATAGTAATTAAGTGTTTTGCTACTAGTACAGTAATGCCCTTGTTACTAGTAGCTTCCTTGCTACTAGTAGCGATGCCCTTTGCTACTAGTAGCTTCTTGTTGTTACTAGTAGTATGGCCAGGAGCCCCTAGTAGCTTCTTAGCTACTAGTATAGTAATGCCCTTGTTCCTAGCAGAAAATGTAGTTTGTTTGTGTTTTAGGAGCTTGGTACATAGGTGCAAACGCGTGATTCTATGTGTTCTTTGCGGGCAGTGTTTGGGTCAGGTGTTCCGAGGCAAAAAAAAACATGGAACATGTTTGCACCACGTGTCATGGAGTTCGAGTTTGGAGTTGTCCTCAAGGATTCGGAAGACTTTGGAGAGATTGATGTCGACCTTGATGACTTGCATCATCCATCTGTCCCTGACGGCTACCTTGCAGCTCGTTGCACCCACCGTTCCTATTGCATCATGGGCCGGCCAAGTCCTTACATGGTGGTGGCCGGCCGTAGTGATGCCGTTGGCATGGAAAGCATCAACGGTGGCAACGTCGGTTACTACAACAGTCTCATGGATGCTGCTTGGTCCCATTGTGGCAGCTCCAGCTGTGTGATCATCACGAACCCCAAGGGCTTTCGGACTCAGAGCCGCTTTCACATCCATTATCGACACCAAAGCGGGTATGGCAAGTCGCTCAAGTCCAAGATGGAGGCCAAGGTCTGTCATGCTCAAGGCTGGCATCATGGAGACTTTCCATGCGGCGGTCAAGCGAAACTCTTTTCAGGCGGCAAGCGCGAATCGAAATCAAAGCACTACCAGTGTTGCCATTTCATGCTCAAAGGAAGGCTTTGCTTTGTGATTTCTGTGAGGACATGTTGGCGCGATGAGCGCTGCTATGGGTTCAGGAGGCATTGGCAGCGCCGGCGTGTCAGTGTGGCCCCAGGCATGCGGAGGTCATGGCACGATCATCCTTGTCACGTACCACTGCAGCATCGAGCACAGCATTGCCTCTCGAACATGTTTTTTGTTTTTTTTTTTCGGGACGCGAGAAGCGCGCAGAAAATGTGATACGAATTGCTTAACGCTTTGTCTTGGGCGTCCTTTGTACGCAGGTTATTGGAAATTTGGACGGAAGGCTTTAGTAGCGTCCTTGCTCCTAGTAGTAAGGCCAGGAGCCCCTAGTAGCGTCCTTGCTCCTAGTGGCATAGTTGGGGAGTGTAATTTATGCTCGTTGTGACGAAAGGATTCGAAAGAATCACGCAGGCCATGTGTGCGCTTGCCTGCTCGCCTCAGACGCCACACTCAGGCCATCGTTCCAGCCCATTGAGAAAGCAAGACGGGTGGCTTCTTCGTTGTGAAGGCTTTGCTGCGCCAAAGTGCGGCTTGGTGACAAGAGCGTGCTTAGCTGAATGCCGAGAGAGAAGGCAAAAGCTGCTCAAAGAGTTTCAAGAGCTGGACGATCTTGGGGACCAACAACAAAACTTAGTGAAATCGGTGCTTGTTGTAGGCAACATGCAGCAATTTCTATCAGTTGTTGCTTGGCTAACGAGCAGCAGGCGCTTCATGGAACATTTGCGTTTCAAAGTTCGGCAAAAGCCCAAAGAAACTCTTTCGCTTAGAATCGCTACTTGGATGTCAACTTGTGACGAAAATGTCTTGTGTTTTTTTGCAAAAATAGGGGTCACAGGAACTCTATTTTTCACAAGAAACCGTGTGGAATGTGGTTCTCAAATACTTTGAGGCACGAAGATCGAAGCAACCTCAAGAAATGCTTTGTGCGAGCGAAGCGCTCTCCTCCTGGCAAATGTCGTCGCCGGATGGCTCAAAGGCTGTCGGCGGGAATATTTGAGAAATGGATTGCGCATGGCAAAGGAGAACCGACTTCGTCTGAAAAAAACATCAATTGAAATTAAATTTGTAACCTGATCTATGGCAAGTCCTCAGCGCAAGAAAATGCAAAGGCATGTCACCCTTCCAACAAATCAGGCTCGGTCGGCCAAAGAGCTTAAAACTTCCCAAGCTCCATGTGAGCTGGTCGGCAGAAGTCGCAGTCGAGGGTCAGAGAAATTAGCCGGCTGACACATTCGACTCTTCAGTTCACCTCGTTCACATCTTTCTCGAATTTGGTTGGTTGCAATTCTAATTAAAGTCTTATTGTTACTACTAGTAAGGCACTTGTTCCTAGTAGCGACGCACTTGTTACTAGTAGCTTCTTGCCAACTGAAGAACCTGGTTGGTTGTTCTTCGCCACAACCTTTCGAATCACGTCGGCCGAAAGCCGGATTGTCACTCCAAAGGTGGTCCCATGGGCAAACTTGTTCGTCCGAACTTGAGCCTTGAGAAGTTTGCTGAACTTCAGGCATCTCTGGGTTCCTGTACCCCTCGGAGGTAGGATGATTCGAGTTTGGGTGCAAGGTGCTGTCGCGATCAAGTTCGGCGAGCAATCTGTATGGTGCTTGGCAGGGGGATGCAGCAATGCAGGCGGCATTTTGCACCAAAGTTTTCAAGCTGCCATATCGGAATTGCAGGTTGGCTACCAGTGTCTAATCCACAAGTCCACGCTAAGGTGAGAGCCTTGAGGTTCACCTGCTTGTTATCCATGGAACCCGTCGCCGGTGATGCGCCATGGCTCGACTGGCCAACGTCACTCACAGTGACCGGGTCGTTCGGCGCAATCTCTTGGAGGTCAGGGGGGTTTTCCATGTTCTATCACATTCCTCTTGAACAAAGTTGTCACCTGCTCAACGGTGTCAAGGCCAAAATCATGACGCGCTTAGTCCAAGCAAATCAGCGCAAAGGCCAATATGACCAGGAAAAAGACCACGATATTCTTTTCTTGATCAATTCCTGTGGCGCGTGGCAGTTCTTCAACCACGAGCAGGGCGACAGAGGTCAGCCGCTGCTTGTCTCCAAACCTCTTGCTTCGCAAGGCAGCTTCGGCGAGCACAGAAGCGCTGACGGCTGCCGTAGAGATTTCTCTTGTCTGCATCGTTTTGCTTTCTTGACCCGGAAGCAACCATATAATACCAGTCTCCTTTTTGTCTATCGACCGTGAAGCTTAATTTCTCCTGCTTGGAAAAAGCTCCATGTCTTTGTTTCCCTGGCCTTTGGTGAGAACGTCGCGCGCAGTTGCGTTCCAATGCTGAGCTCCAAGAGCTGGCTTGAAGCGCGCGTGATTTGCCAGGAAGAACGCCAATCTTTTTTTCTTTCAAGCAACCTGCGGATCTCTGCAGACAGCTGGATGGTTAACACTCACGTTTCTCCTTTGATGACGTCGGCTTGGTGAAAAGCCGTTATCACGTCAGCCCTACAAAGCTTCCATCGTTTGATCACAGCTTCCTCTAACCATCGACAATGTGAGACTTCCTTGTCGGCAGTGCTGCAGCGCGCTTCTCCAGGAGCTGCTTCGTGGGCGTGGGCGCCGCCACCCTTGCCCTTCTTGCCTTTCCTCAGATCGATGGCTAAGAAACATCGGCAGAACCTTAGGTCCTAAACATTGGTGATAAAGTCTGTCAATGTACATGAGAGATATCTTGCTTTAAACTTGACTTGCCCAACAGTGGCCCAATACTTCATACTTCATAAGATGGGGTGAGAAAATGTCGTTGCTCTTGCCTTAAGCACAACCTTTCAAAGGGGAAAAAACCATCCTGCAGGCAAGAGTTGTTCATGGAAAACATCTTGCGGAAGATCACGTTGATGATTTCTTGTGTTGAACACAGGACGGTTTCTCCACGCAGTTGTTTTTAAGATATTTAGAGGGACCTCGTTAGGTTTGTTTTATATCACAGGGAACAATTTACATCCACCAAGTTGCGAGCCACCGGTTTTTCAAGAGGTTTCCATTTTCGAAAATGTTTTTCAAGGGAGCAGCTTTAGCAATTGGATTTCCCGAGGTCGGCTGATGCCCAGCGGTCTGATTCAGAGTGAGCAGTTGCTTGCAAAAAGAGCTGCGGTTGGGAGAGACTTGGCCTTTTCATACCTAGGTTTCTTCGATGTTTTTTCCTGCCATTGGTTGTTGGTGATGTTCTTCAATCATGTTCAAACGCAACCGATCTCACGTTTGCTCGTTTAAGCGACTGTACGAATCAGATTTGCAAATTGGTGCACGCCGACATGTTCGTATTGGAACATTGACTGTTTCAGTCCTTTCTTGGCCCATAATTCCCAAGAAAGATTCGATCTCGGTTCCATGGCACATTCTTGCCAACGACAAATATTCCAAGTCTACAGCCTTTGGGCACGGCAAAGATCAACTAATCTATCCATCAACCAACTGGAAATATATGTCTCACAGAGATAAAAATCTTAGCAAAAATGTTCCAGCCGCGGTCAACTCGCTTCCACCAAGCGGTCAGTTGGAAGCCCAGGTTGAAAGAAAAAGGAGGAATCCAACTGGATGTGAACTATTTGCATGTCATGTGAGCAAGTCAGCAATTCACGTTGAAACATGGGTGAACAAACACTACAAGATTATGCATTTTGAAGCCGTAGAATCTAGACAACATGTTAGTTGCACAACCCGCTGCTAGGTTTCATTTTCCCAATTTGGTTTTCAAGCAACAGTGATATCAGTTGCCTATTGTCCAAATTCAGTGACAGGTAACCCACTTCCATTTCTTCCAAATCCATAGAAAGGTAAAACCTCAATGACCCCACATGTTCCACCACTCTGTGAGGCCAATGGGTTGCTGTGGTTCCACATCGCAGAAGTGTGAGCAGCCCACGGCCAAGGAGGAGAACCGTTTGGGCGCAGACCTTTGAAAACGACTTGGGTACAGAGTGCATTCACTTGTTTGGTAGTACACAAATACAATTCACTGGTTTATTGATGTTTATTGTTTGACATTGTTATGAGTTATGAATGTGAATTGAGAAAGGCACACACAGAACTTCTTAATTTAGATTTAGTTGCTTTGTGACCCTTGTAAAGACCAGCGTTTGTTAAGATAAAACTCGAAGCCAGGAATTGCGCATCATATTCACGTGACTTTCAACATGTGCAGTTGGTAGATGTGATTGTTTGTTGTTTGTGGAAGAAGAGCTCTCTACTTGCTCCAGGAGAAGGTTGCAGAAAAGGCGCCTGCTGCATGTGCATTGCTATGTCATCAGTTGTGTAACATGCTTCAGACAATGATCAACCTGGTAGAATTTCACCAGCAAGATTCCGTTTTCCTTGCTTGGTCACTCTCTACTAGTGCAGCTCAGTGCTTCAGAATACAAAAAAAACATGAAGACATGTCCGCTAAATGCCTTATTGAAATCGGATCCCCACGCTCAGAGCACGCCTTCTATATAGATTTGTTCAAAACAAAATTCAGTCGCGTGGAGGATTGAATTTGACACGTTGGATGTCACTGGGCAAAATGCTTTTCAGTTCAAGTGAGCCATCCTCACAATAGAGCGGTAGAGCCTATATGACAATTGATCGGTGGAAAGCTCAATAGTCGGTCAAATGAGGGATGAGGAGATTCCAACGCTTGTAACGCGGAAACAAGAAGCACGGTCATGACGTGACAGTTCTCATTGCTCACCTCACAAAGCCTTCAGGAAGTGGGCGATAGCCCCAGTGCCGTCCCAATCCTGGCTCACCAGGACGTTCCCAAACTCTAGGTTGTGGCGTTTGGTGATGGGGTGAACAGTTTGCAGGACACGATTGCGTTAAGTTGCTGGCAACATGTATTTATGAATGCATTGCAAGCACTTCCCCAAACTATGTCTTGTTTGCGCACTTTGTTTTTTGAAGTACCACTGACACTGTGTTTGGCCATTCTCAAACATGGCCTACTTGCTACAGGAGGCATTTTCAGAAGCGGAAGTGGCACCTTGATGCATTAATCCTGACTCGTTTAGCACGATTGGGCCCTCATCTTAGTGGTACGAGGTTGACCCCGTTCAAATCCCTTTGGAAATGACGCGCATCATGTCTTCCGAAAGATGTTTGTTGTTCCCCTCTTATAGTTGGTAGGCTGCGACCGATTCCCGAACTTGTATTCCCTTCACGGAAGCAGAGACTTGGCTTGGAAGAACTTCTCACCCCAGGCCGTAGCAACAAAATCCGACGCATTGCCTTCGAAGGCCCATTCATTGGTTGGACAAAATTTGAAGGAGGTTTCTTCCAGGGACTATCCCTGTGGAGGTTATATGAAGGTTCGGATGATTTTTTGGTGGTGCGAAGAAAGTCCACCAGGGGTATTCAATGCTCGAGAGTGAGTCCTCCAGATACAGTTGCACGTCTTTGACTTGGCAAATCATTCATCTTGATCGGGGCGTGCCATGTGCGAGTGGTTAGCGCTTGTCCCGCGCATTTGCCTAACAGGATATGCATCTGTTGTTTACACTTTGCGCTTGTTTTCGTTCAGAAGTATGCAGCTGCGGAAGAGGCGAGCTGCAACAATTGTAAAGCGGAGGTGAGGACCCTCAGAAACAAAAATGGGATGCACAGTACCACCGTGATTGCTTTAGGATGTAGCAGCTAGAATCTTAGATCCATTGGGGAGACAGGCCATTCCTAGAAAGCGAATTGTCGGTTTGATTTGGAGAACTGGATATTTGCATCTGCATGTAAAAAGTCGATTCTCATGGTCCACTTGTTTGAGCAAGATCTGAAGTTTGAAAGTTTCGATCGCAGGACTTCTTCAAATACTCTTTGCTCATCTTTGCCCCAAATGTATACATCGAAGGTTTGTAATATTCGGGGTTCATCCTTCGCTTGTCACAAGGTCACTGGTGGATATCTCTTTCAACAGGCACATAGCTGGATTGCTGGGTTTTCTTCCTCGAAACTACGGAATGGTGCAGAAAGATGATCAGAGTTCATCCAGACTTGATGGCTTGTTGGGGTTTGAAAGCAGTCAGAATGTGGAGTCCTAGGTTTTACAGGCATTCATACAACTCTAGACACTCTCGATCTAGGGAAACATGAGGTTTTTCTTGGAGTGTTCTTTTGGCCTTCGACATGACGAAAAACAATCAGAATAGATTCAGCACTTTTTTCAGTTCCTCTTGCAGAAGCAGACGGGACTCCCATATGATTCCAGTTATCAGAAACTTGGTCGCGTCGCTAAACTTCTCAGGTGGTAGCAAAAGAATCTGCATTGCCTCCGAAGGCCGTGCATTGCAGAGAATCATGTTATGGTGTTTCCGCACAAAAGTTGTATATCATGTTCTGGTCCAGAGTGAATATTCAACCTGATTCATGCATTTCATGCTTGAGTGGGTTGGTGCTTGACCTGTTTTTTGCGCAGCAGGCTTTGCAGTTTTGTTTTCTTTCCACCAGTTTCAGCACTCTTTACTTGCTTCAGGAGTCACGTGCAGCTGCGGAAGAGGCACGTAGCTGCAACTGTTGTCAAGCAGAGGTCGCACAACGATGGTCAAAAGTGGTTTCATCCAAACAGCAGGTTTATGTTGTCCGCAAGAGGTCTCTAAGGGTGCTAATGTGTTTTTCTTTGGAAGCTAGATGAGTATGAACCTATTTGTGTTGGGACGCTGGCCATTTCAGCTGTTCTTTTTTCAGAGAAGAGGATCCTTGGCTGGCTTTTGCTGTCCATTTGTTTGAGCAAGATCCTGTACTGAACAGGTTTGGAAGTTTAATCCAAAGCCCCTAACTGTCATACAAACTGTTCAAGCAACTTTGCCCCAAATGTATACATCGAAGGTTTGTAATATTCGGGATTCATCCTCCACTTGTCACAAGGTCACTGGTGGATATCTCTTTCATCAGGCACATAGCTGGATCGCTGGGTAATCTTCCTCGCATCGACGGAATGGTGCGGATAGAACTTGAAAGAACTGCAGTGTACAGCACCCCTCTCATAAGGTGGAGCATGCCTCATTTGCTTCGCTTTACTGTTGGCTCAAGATGAAAACAAGGGGCACAGCATTGTGAGTGTTGTGCTTTCCTTCTTGTTGCTTTTGAGGCTGCTCGTTGCCACTTCAAGTGGCTATCAGCCGTAGGGCTCTGATTGTTGGTGGTTCCCCCTTTTGCAAATTTTCGTCATTTGTAGCATCCTGCCCTGTGAAGGGCTTGGATGGACGAAAAGCATTTCCGCCACCGCGGCATTCATGGCGGTGCTGCAGCGAAGCGTCGCCGTGAGGCGTACATCCGCAACATTGCTGAAGATTCTTGAGTCCGAGGCTGCTGTTCATCATACAGGTGGATTGGGTTGGCCGTTGAACACTACGCGGTTTTGGGAGGCGGAACACAGTGATTCCGAAAGCGAAGGTGATTGGAAAGAGGCGATCATTCTGCCAAAGGTACGGCCCCTGAGCCCTGTCAACACCGAGTTGGTGAGGCTTGTGCCCAGGAGCGCGGTGCACACGGAAAGTTGGCGAGGCACGATCAGCTCGTGTAAATCCTTTTCTTCCCGGCCGCCTGAGCCTTTGAGTCCTCCGCCTATCATCCATCCTTGGAGGCGTGTTGTGGTTGAGGAGGAAACTGAGGTGGCCATTGAGGAAGCAGTTGATGAAGCTGCTGAGGAAGGAGTTGAGGAGATCGTTGAGGAAGAGACCGGGCCTGTAAAGAGTACAGGTGTTGCGCCAAAGGCAGATCCAATCGCGAATATTCGTTGCCAAGCCTACCTCGTCGGTCGTTGCTTCAGAGCCAGCGGTTGCGATCTCCAAGCCAGCTTCTGTGATCCTCAAACCTAGTTCACCAGCAGTGATCATTCGACCAGCCAAGTTTGCTCACCTTCCCAAACCCGGTCATTTGAAAGACCCCGTCCATTCCAGCCAGGGCGTTTGCCATTGGTCGTTCCCAAAGCCCCTCCCTTCCAGCCAAGGGAAGCACGGTCGGCCTCAAAAGAGGCATCCTTCACCTTCTCCTCCAGTGATTGTGATCGAGGATACTGCGATTGAGGACGGTGAGATTGAAGCATTGGCGGACGTGCGACTTGATCCGTTTCATCCAAGTGTGGATCTACGAGTTTGTTGGCAGTTTGAGGTGTGTTGAACATGAGGGTGTTCCACGACTTGGTCAGCGCCTCATCGCTTTCGATTTCCATCAGGTTTTGGACGTCGACAGGGAATCGAGGTTGACAGTAAGGACCATTTCGGAGCTCACCGACTTGGCAACCGTCTGGCGGCGTTGTTGATCTTGCGGTGTGTTCCCATATTGAAAGGTCTGAGGTCAATTTGCGGAACTTGCTTACACAGGTTGAGCAGTCGGAGTTGAAGGTCAAGTACGCTGTTGTGACTGACCGGCGCACTGGTGAGGGAGGAAAGCATCATTCATTGCGCGCGTTGACCAGTGGAGCGTTGCTCATTTGTGACGACAACGCTGAGATCATCCGAGAGTAAGTGGATCAGTTGGCTTTCAGATCAGGAAGCCTGGCTCAAACGAATTTGTTCTTGTGGTCGGTTTCAGATGGTCATTGCAGAGGGGCGCCGTTGCACGGTTGGTTGCAAAAGGTTCCAATCTTCGTTCCAGCCTTGGATCCTGGCCGGCTGCGCCGCGGGAAAACACTGCCGGAGAAAGCCAATCCCAATCATAACAACAGATCAGTCGTCATCATTGAACTTAAGGGCCGATAGATGTCAGCGCAGCCACAGTTCAGGTTCAAGGTGGGTCACAATCGTAGAGTGGTTGATGATGAGAGCGACATTCCAGAACCAACTGCTTTCGGTCAGCAACTTGCATGCGGTCACATGATTGTTTCAAGGTCTTCTTCCGGTAAAGAGTTTGTAGTGTTTGTCGTTATGGGTTTGTTTTAGCAACGTATTTCAAGCATTTCCTTTGTCATCAAAAGACACGCATTCTGCGAAAGAAGCTTTGAATCAGCTCATTGGCGCGAAGGCATTGGCACGAAGGCCAAGAATCCTCAAACCATTTGCAAGTCAGGTTGCGCAAAAGAATTGTTGAAGGCCGTTCGTTCTTTGGGTTGGCTGGCTAATTCCTCATTGCCTCGAAGGTGGCCACACAATAGTGTCTTGGAACGTCACATTTGCGCGCTCGATGAGTCATGTCGAAGCATGCATTTGCAAGCCGGGTTTGCAGTCGTTCCCAAGCTGTAGACACTGATGTGTCAATGCACGGCCGTCTCCATGATCATAGAGCATTGCTCCGAAGCATTTGTTTTTGAGTTCCAAGGTGCCAACTACATCTTGGGACAACTGGTGCTCTACCGGACCAAGTTTCAAGACAAGTCCAAGTTGGCCCCCAATTCTTCACCAGTCCTCACGGGAGGTTGGAAGCTTGAATTTGGTTGTCGCTATTAAGGAGTACTGGGGCTTGTAGGTTGCAACTCATTGAAGCAAGGAAACATTTCCAGTGTTTTCGCACCGGGTCGTGAGGTGTATGTTCGTGATGAGCGTGCCTTTCCTTTGAAGGATCTCGCAGAGAAAGCCTGAACTTGCGGATGTGGGGCTGAAACTAAGTCTAAAGCACGCAGGGTACTTCTGGTAGGATGTTGAAGATTGGTCCAACCAAGGGTTGCCAAGGTTGCGATTGCGATTCGTCCGCTCACAATGCCGAACGCATTGCTAGGTATCAGAAAGCGTTTGGCGCGCCTCCTTCAACTCCAGCAGTCGAACCTCCCACCTGTGAGAAACGCCGGAAATTCCAGGTGACATCTTGGAAGATGAGGATTATGAGTATGAACAGACAAGTCAGTCAGAGGCCGAAGAGGATGAAGTTCCTGAATGACCTCCGCCCTTTGACGATGAAAATGTTGAAACTGAAGATCGTGTTCACGCTGGCGTAAACGCTGTCCTTGCTGTGTCATATGGCGCAATCGCTGCGATGCCCCAGAGGAGGTTGCGCAAAAGGCATACTCGCGCAGAGAAGGCGGAAGCTGAGAACTGCCTTGTTGCAGCAACAAAGCCAGGGCGGCTACCCTTCACCAGGTCATATTTTGTTTGAGTTTGCTTGCGGCTTTCGTGAAGAGCTTGGCATTCAAGCCTTTAGGCTTTGTAAAGAACACAATGACCTGCGAATAAAGCCAGCGTTGATCAGCTCGTCGAATAAGAAAATTTAAAGCAATACTTGGTTTTTCAGTCCATGGCTCAATTGAATCTTGGAGCGCTTGGCAGCGGTTGAATGAAGCGAAGGAAAACCGAAGGGAGAGTGTTGCCATGATGCATTCGTTCAGCAGGATTGCAAACCATGCCCTTGACAACGGTGGTTTCGTTTCGTATGAGTGGCCTAGGTACTGTTCCGGATGGATGTCTGAACCTTTGGCGTCTTGGATCACTGAAAGGCAGTTGTTATCACCCACGGTCACAGCAAAAGAAGGGGGACCAGCAAGAAAGCCATGGAGATTTGTAACCAACAACGCAAGATTAGCAGAATCTTGTGGGAAAGTTGAAACGCGCTCATGATCGTCATGCTAGTCTTGAAGGGAAGTGTACTAGGAACTCGGCCTTTTGCCCTGATCCTTTGTGTAGGCTGATGCTCAGCGCTCTGTTTCCACGTGGTCAACAGCCACGTTCCGTTCACGCCGCGCACGCCTCGAATGAAAGGCGCGCCACGTGTTCCCATTGAGGTGACGACGTACGAAAGCGGTCTCAAGAAATTTTGCCACACCTGCATTTGCATACAAGCTGCTTGACAGAGAAAAGGTGGAAAGGTTGTCCAGGAGTCTTTGAAGCAATTGGTAATGAAAAGACCGGCCTGTTGCTTAAAGGAATTTGGTTGGAAGAAGAAACTCGCTCAAAAGCTAAGGGGTTTCCAAATGAAACGTTGCATTTTGAAGTCCCCATGGTTATCGTGGGCATCAAAGGGATTGAAATGGACCTTCTGAATGGAAGATCAAGGCCCGAATAGTGTTTAGTGGTGACGCAGTCTAGGATCGGGGGGGGTGGATCAGTGGTCTCGTGGCCTGGAAGCTGTAAAGCAAATTGCATTTCGCCATCATGAGGGCGGTCTTGAAAGAACTGCAGTGCACAGCACCCCTCTCATAAGGTTGCACATGCCTCATTTGTTTCGCTTTACTTTTGGCTCAAGATGAAAACAAGGGCGCAGCATTGTGAGTGTTGTGTTTTGCTTCTTGTTGCTTTTGGGGCTGGTTGTTGCCAGGTCAAGTATAGATGATCGAGTTTCAGGATTTTATGGTTTGTTGGGGGTTGGGGCTGGAATAAGTCAGAATGCGGCGTCAAAGCCTTAGGTTAAATAGGTGCATCACAAGTGCTTGAGCCGCCATTATTCAACGCAGGGTCAAAAAAAACATACGACGTGCGCACGGGAAGGTTCAGGCCATTTGCTGCTGTTCTAATGGTGAGCAACTGGACGAGGAAGCTCTGACTCAAGTGCTGCAGCTGCTGGTGTTGTATTTGCAGTGGAACTTTGTGGAATTTTTGCCGTTCTTGTGACTTCTATTTTTGAACGCTACACTCAGCTGGGTTCTTCTCAGAACATGTTAGAGTTGTGTTTGCTCTGCTTTGTGTTGTTTGCTGTTCAAATACTGTGCCGGAGGACTTTGTGAGGATAGAAGAGGCATGGCAGTGGCAAATTATATTTTTGCACAGGTGATTTCGTTATGAAGCTTGCACTTATGTACGACCCATCTATAGTCACTCCGGATCGGAGTTTCACTTCTTTCATTTTGTTGCATGTCAAAACCTATGTAGAATTGAATAGAACTAGAACCCATGTTCTTGGTAAAAGGGTAAATCAGTAGAATTTGAATTGATTGTGTGCATTGTCATTTGTTTGATTATGTCTTTGAAAAAGTCATGTTCCCCAAAAACTTATCCCGTCCCTTTGTTCCTTCGGTGGAAACTGCACCGTTTCCACAGCCGATCACCCGAGGTGGCCGAAGAATACGATCTTCCAAACGCCGTCCTGGACAGAAACATCGCTAAGGTTCCAGTAATATAACAGCAACAGGGGCTGAGTCACCCAGATACCGTTTAACATCTTTGACTTGTCAAATCATTCAAGCTGATTCAGGCGTGCCTTGTGAGAGTTGGTTAGTGCTTGAAGTGTGAAGTTGAATTGTTCAGTTTGCAGCACTCTTTACTTGCTTCAGGAGTCGCATGTAGTTGCAGAAGAGGCCCGTAGTTTTTCGGAATCAGACATCATTCTTACTTCCGCGTTGGAGCTTTAGAAGTAGGATTTGCAATACCAACCTTGCAATTTGCGTGAGCTAAAGCCACTTAATCAGCTGCTTTGCATCTGACTCATTGAGTTTGAGTCTGTTCTAATGTATGGCATGATTCGCAGACGTGACATGGCCTACTTTCAGCAGGAGAAATCTTCAGAAGCGGATCAGGCACATAGCTTGATTGATGATCAACGTGCACAGGTTCGACGGCTTGTCACGATTTCAAGTCAAAGGGTGAATCAAAGTCCAATTTTCTGCATGTCCCCAGTTTGTGTTGGGGACATCCTGCCTGCGCGTATTCCGGGACGTTTGAAAAAAGTCAGTACATGGGATGTCATCCCTGCATCAGACATTGTGAAAACTCTAAGTCTAAGAGTTTCAAAAGTGATGGGTTGTTGTCGTTGCAGAAACTTTTCCACATCACTTTTGGACACACTTCCCACTCAAGGCGAAAGCGGCAGAATCCCACGCATTGTCTCCAAAGACTCTCCATTGCACGGAACAGCGCAAAATATTACAAATTCATGAGTTTGTTTTTTGCGAGACTATCCCAGATATTCAGATATTCCCTGACATATAGTATATATATATGTGTTTATATACATATATATCCCTGAAAACCTTGTGACCTGTTGTTAAGCAGTGGTTTCGTTTCGCTAAGCAGATGTTGCAGTATTTTTCCACCAATGTGCAACGCTCTTCACATAGACTTGCTTTAGGAGTCCCATGTGGCTGCAGACGAGGCGCATGGCTGTAACAGTTGTCAAGCAGATACACAGATACCAAATATCGACAGCTGCGGCTTTGATTTGGACATTCTCCCAAGCCATGTTGGCCATATTCTTGGAGGAATAGGAACCGATAGGTGTAGCAGGAATAGGTTGATTCGCTCGCCACAGGTCAAGTACATCCTCAGCGACAAAAAGTCCTGTGGAGCCTTCCTGCAAGAAGCTGACGTTCGCCTGATCCGAGCAGAGTGCCTTGTTGCGGTGATGGATTGAAACAGACAGATAAATGCGACATACAAGACCATGTACTATTAAGTTCTACTAGTTAGTGTATGTCATGTACGTACTTGGCTTGTTGATGGTTGCTGTGTTTGCTTTTGATTACTTCTTCAAGCTCACATCAGTCGACTCGCGCCTTCAAGGTGGCTATACCACCTGCGACGATTTGACATGCCGCTGCCAAGGCGGCAAGAAGCAGACGAACAATAAGCTATTAAGAACAAGTGCATCGCTACTAGTAACAAGTGCCTTACGAACGTAGTAACAAGAAGCGAACGTAGAAACAAGAAAGCTATTCTGCCATGCCAAGGCGGCAAGAAGCAGACCATGCGGTTTTCGGGCCCGAAGAGAAATCTGGTTTGGTGTCCCATGAAGAGGTGGCCCAGTGGGCCATGGGTCGGAAAGATGCAATCATTTGCTCGGTGTCTCATGGCTGGGAAACACGGGAACACCCTGACCCATGCCGTTGGCAGTTAGGGCAGCTGGTGGACTGCATTGCTCTCTACGACGCCGCTTATTTTTCTGATATATGGGTGTTTTATGATTACACCTCCTTATATCAGTTCGAGCGGGAAACTACTGAGCAAGAGGACAGCTTCACTAAAGGCATGCAGAACATGCATGTGATGTATGCCCATGACTTCAACTTGACGCTCCGCATCCAACATCTGACTCCCAATGACATTTGGGATGCAGCCATGGCAGATGAGGACTTCAAGATCCCAGTGTACCATCTACCGAGTAAGTCGGTCAAAGCACTTCCTCTCCGGGAACTCGTTTCCAACAGAACGGACAACGACAAGCGTGGTTGGTGCAGGGCTGAGAAAGAATGGTCGGCAATGAGACCTGGCGTTGCTTAAGGTGAAGTTTTGCTGTGTCTCAGAAGTTTCAATAGTTTTGGCCTCAACTTGCTATAAAACTCTAGTCAGCCTTTTTTTGCGATTTTCTGCAGGGATCTATGAAGCAGTAAGGAGAGGCATCTCTGCCCAGAACCAAGTCATCACCGGGCCAGGTGTTGGTAGTGGAAAATTATTCGATCCCGGAATCGTGCACTTTGGAGGCAAAGTGCCGCAGTTGCCACAGGTCTTTGAGCAAGACATGGCAACATCCGCCTTCACCCATAGACATGACGCTCCGGAGGTAGTGAGGCTTCAACGGAAGGTCTTTCATGAAAAGGTGACGACGAGCAAGGAAGTGAGATTGCAGTGGCTGCCATATGAAGAACTTGACCGACTTATCGAAGCCTTGCCCCATTTTCAGGTGCAGAACAAGCATTTGGGAGCATGAACCCTGATGATTGGTCCAAACTGCTAGAGGATGAAAGGTTAGCAACAAACGAATGCGTTTGACTTTCGATTTCAAGTCTGGGATTTATTCAATGTAAACAGGTCACAAGGCAACAGAAGACATCCCGAGGTGTGCTAGGCAAGGTAGAAAGAGTTAAATGGAAAGGGGGTACACCTACCCCTCTACATGCATAGATTACAACAATGGCACGCGAACCTATTTGCAAATAATTGCGACGCTAGCGCAACGAATGCAGATGACTCCACTGCAGATATAATTCACCACTGAACGAACAGCTGTAGCACATTCGTGAAAACCCCAGGAGCTCCGGGTCTTCCGGCTGAACCATTTCCAAGCCACTATGGCGCAGCTCGAAGCCTTGGGCCAGGCGCCGGGTCGGACGACTCCATCGCTCGAGGCGTCGCTGGGACGAGCCGCTGAGGTACTCGCCGCGAAGGAGCTGCAAACGCTGGAGATCGGGCACTGCAAAGAATTCTACGGATTCAATTGTGGGTTGAGAGGTTTTGGGCAAGGCCATGCAGTGAAGGGTTCACGTCGTCGCTTTCCAGTGCGCGTTTTGGCGCTTGCAGGCGGTGGCCGAGATCGTGAAGGTCACAAAAAGTATCAAGGTCCTCATCCTTCCTGATAATAACATTCAAAACCATGAAGCGCAGGCACAATTCTGGGTTCCACAGGGCCGGTCGCCAACCTTTCCCACCCCTGTCCACGTGCGATTCATTTGAATTATTCGGGGATGAGAGATGTGTTTGTCACGAAAGTATTGAAGATTTTGTCGTATTCTTTGTGGTCCCTGCTCCCGTCTCTTTATAGGACGCTTGCAGCATTCGCGACATGTTCAACATGTCTGCAAAGTAGAGTCCCGGTCTCCACGCACAATGTTGGACAAGATTTAGTGAGGCTTCCACTTCCACACAGCACCGTCGTGTCACAAGAACATCTCAACAAGCATGTCCCGAACTTCTCAGCAATTGCCCTTAGGCAAAGCTCTTTTTCAATATACAGCGTTCTCACACACTCCCCCCTCCTACCTTTCGTCCACCCGCTCCTCTCAAGTTTCCTGCAGATGTGGGCGAGAATGAGCGATGTTTTGGTGGAAGACACTGGTGTAATTTTGTGCGTGACAGGGCTGAGGATATGGATTGGTGAAAATTGTTTGACCACATGTGTCTTTTTTCTAAAGGTCACCTTCCATTGAGCCAGGCGATTGCCGCCAGCCTCGAAGTCAACCGGACCATCAGGAAGGTCGACCTGTCCGACAACTTTCTCGGAGTTGAGGGGGGCGCAGGTTCGACCGATGTTTTTGGTTTCCTGCGAGGCACTTCCCGACTTGTCACCTAGTCGACCTTTGCTCTGCCAGGCATTGTTGGCAGCCCTGAGGAACAACCGCAGAGTGAAGATCGTTCTTAATAAAAAACACATTTCTCCGTACAGCAAGGAGGCGCGGTGACTCAGGTGGACGCAGCAGATCTTGGCTGGGGGCATCAGAGCGCTCCGAGGTCAAAGAGGAAATCGAGAAGCTGGTCGAGGCCAGCAAAGGTGAAGACAATGAAGAGGTGGGATCAGTGAGTAGGGTGCGTACGCAAGTTTATTGTTGGAGATTGAATTTGCCTTGGAGATTGTGTCAGGAGTTGGAACATGTTGTCCCTGCCGTTTGATTTTTGGTATAGCGAACTTACAAAGATATAATTTTGCCATGTAACTACTAGCAACAAGTGCATCGCTTCTAGTAACAAGGGCCTTACTAGTAGTAACAAGAAGCTACTAGGAGCAAGGGCATCGCTACTAGGGACCTTACTGGACGCGTTTCGCGCGAACTGTATCGTAGAGAAGTGAATCGATTTGGGTTGGACAAGTGAGCGTTCCATAGCGCGTAAGATTTCTGAAGCAGCATTGGAAGTGACCTTGACGTGACATGCACATTTGGATCAGAGTGCATAAGCTTCAGCGTTTGCAGGCTCCAGAGGATGACAGCAAGAATGGAGCTTTCCCATCACCCCCTCGCATCAAGGCGAGTTGGGCTGAAGAAGCTCCACTTTGAGCCACATAGACTTGTTTGATCTTTTGAACGTTCACACATTCTCGTTTGCTGGAGATCACAATGTTTAGTGGTAAACATGGCAAGGATTGAAGAACCCTTTAATTGTATGTGCCTGTGTCCACATATTTGCAGATGAGATTGATGTCGTTTTTCCAAACTCAAGCCAGGCACTCTTGCATCACTGAACAAGTAATTGAAATCAGCAACTTGCCTTCCAAAAATATGTTTGCGTTTGGAATATACCCCATTCTAATTCATATATCACAATTTGCTTGTCAATGTAATATGAAATAGTGTTTCAAAGCCTCAAAAGGTTTGGTCCTCTCAATCCACATGGTCCTCTCAATCCCATTTCCCCACTGCAAACACCACACCACTCCACTCGCGAACTCGATGCCTCTCATCACAAGTCCGCCCACCTCACCGGCCTCGCAGCACTTGGCGGACTGGATCCTGGCGCAGAACAAAGGCGTCGATTTGATCAGCCTGGACAAGTGTGTCGCTACTAGTAACAAGTGCCTTACTAGTAGTAACAAATTAGACGTCCAGGCGTCGATTTGATCGGAATGAGCGGCCGGCAGAAGGGCGACGAGGAGGTGAAGGCGACTTGAGTCGTTCTGCGTTGGTTTCAACCTGGCACAGTCGGAGCAGCCAGGCCTTGGCGGCCGCTTTGAAGGAGAACCGACAGGTGAGGCGTGTCGAACTCCAAAATAATGGCTTTGGCGATGCTGGAGCGGAGGCATGGGCGTTTTGCTTGCTGGATTTTGGAATTGAAGAGAAGCACCTGCTTTCAGCAGGCTTTAGCCGAGATGTTGCACCAGAACCGTACGATCAAAGAGATTGTTCTCAGTTCGAATCGCATCACTACTGTGGGGGCGAAGGCGCCCTTTGAGCCGAGCTTTGCCGCTTTCGGTTTCGGATTCTTTGAAGTTGCAGGCGTTGCTGGAGGCGCTCCGAGTCAACAAGGTTGTCACGTACATCTCTCTCGATGACAACGGTGAAATCAGCGAGGAGGCTCCGGTGACATGCAGTGAGTCGCAGTTTCATTGAATTTGTTTGGTTTTCCAAGTAGGTGTGTTTTTTGTCAATAGCAGTGGGACGACAATACTGTCTAAACATGTACAGCACACTTCAGCGTGTTACGCCAATCTTTGGCTCAAGACTCCCGTGGTGCAAGCGAGAAAGAAGCGCGCCCCCGCTGCCCATGAGGGAGAGAGGATAGTCTACTTGTACTTCCCGTCAAGCAGATTAAAATCCACACGCAGGTTATCCGCCGTAGCCGCTCACTGCAACAAAGACTCAACTTACTATGTCGAGCTCTGGAGGAAAGAGTAGTGGGCAATTCTCTTTCGCGGCTCCAGGAGGAAATGCATTGCAGTCATCACCTGGCTCAATCAATGATGCTAGCTCTGTTGAGACTGCTACAGTGGTTACCATGCCATCCACATCACAAGCTTCAGGCAATGGGAGGGCCGTTCCACTGGAGACGACCTCTGCTGGATCTGATGCTAGAATGGGCAACGCAAAGAGGATTGTGAAGAGATTTACAAGATCTACATCGCCGAGAACTACGTCGAGAAGATCGCCCAAGAGAGATATTGAGAAGGCAAAAATTGAAGACGCCAAGGAATATGAGGAAAGAGAAATTCGACTCATTGAAGAATTGCGATCAGCGAGAGTTTCCTACCAATATTTGAATGACGAATACAGTTGCTTACATGATGGGTATACCAAACTCTACGCTGAATCAAGAGAAGAATTTTCGCAGATGACAAAATGCAATATGGCAATGAACACTCACCTGCAAGAGATGATGCAAGAGGATGAAGGAGCTACTATAAGGATCGAAGAACTTGAGAGGAAGCTCAGACTTGCCGAATCGTTGGCAGATCACATCTACACAAAGTACAAGCACGAACAGGTCGCTTATGAGAATCATGAGGAACACTCTCAATTTCACGAGGTGACGTCCAAGATGGAGGACATGACCAGCGAAATGCAAGGTGCGTTCCAGTACATCCAAGAACAAAACCAAATCTCAGACACCTACAACAGAAGAGCTCAACATCTCGCTGAAGAAAACAAGGCGATGATGAGCGTCGCCGATGAACTACAGACAAAGATGTTGATGCTACAGGATGAGAATAGCAACATGTTGGAGGTAGCTCAGAGAGAATGAGAAAAGCAATGGAGCACTGAGATGCGCCACATGGTATTGACCAACGATGCAGCTGAAAGCAATGATCATCATTATCAAGACAAAAGGATGATAGAACACCTTCGTGGTCAACTGGCACTCGTCAAAGGATCTGAGATGAATATGGTCGCTGAAATGGGCAACCATGACCTTGAACAAAAACGGAGATTCAGACATACAAAATTGAAGTCAGTGAAAGGGAAATGCGAGCACAACAGTTTCAGTACGAGGCAAGGATGATGGCAGAAGCAACAAAGAGAATGGAAGACGCTGCCAGCCAGATAAAGATGCAGCCCAAGGAAGAGCAACGTCAGCTGAGAGAAGCCGATTCTGCCCTCACGGAAGCGAACAAAGTACTGAGAAGGGAGAATCTACTCGGAACGTCCGCAGTCGATGATGGTAGAGAGAGGATAGTTCTCGAGGAGAAATGCCAAGAGATTGAGGAAAATCGCAAGATCGCCAAGAAGAAACTCTTGGAAGCAAGATCGGAGAATGCCAAGTTGAAGGCAGAGACGCAGGTGAAGAACAAGACGAACATGGACTGCACATTTCTTCGGTCTATGGGCAAGTGAGGAAATCACGAGCTTCGGCAACCAACTTCAAAGCTTTGATGTTGCAGCTGTTCATTCAGACAAACAAATAAACCCCTGGAGATAGCATGTTCATACCAAGACCTTTCGAAGAGAACATGGACAAATGGGATATCCAGAGCTGTGTAGAAAATGGAAAGCTAAAGGAATTCCACCTGCCTACTTGGCATGTGCAAGCTACGCATCACAGATCGGTAGCCAGGAGATCATCCAGGAACGATTGCGTAGACAATTGCAATATGTCCTTGAGGTCATGAATGACGATACCGAGGGAAATGTGTCCGTCAAGGAGTTCCTCGAGGGCATGGTCAGCAAGCTCCATATTCTCAAATATCAAGAGCGAGTTGAAAGAGACAACTACATCGGTTACCAGAAAGAGCTGAATGACCCAAAACCCGACCCAAGGAAACCAGTGAGAGGTGAAAACGACAAGGGAAGGATCATTTTGCTGTTTGCCAAAGAAAAATTTGGGACGCATTATGTGAATTCCCGGAGCAAGTCATCAAGTTCTTTACACCGGAACCTTTCAGTCAGAAACAATTGGCATTGACGATGAAGGACACCTTGGATGGGAAGCTCTCGAGCTAGACGGTCCACTGTATTAACTCCACTGCAAGAGCCGTTGATCCCCTGATCCCGATCACCAGAGATGCAGCCTTTTATCAGGTCATGAACAACTATGGGCATCGAGGACCAGGTCAAAATCATGGAGATCATCGAGCAGTGGGACACAATGAGTTCATGGAGAGCGCAAGGATTGCGCGCCGAAGCATTGCCTACCTTGGGTTCAACTTACGATTGCGCAACAAGAACTGTCCTGAATCCAAAATGAGCATTGTGGACGTGGTACAGGCCATCGTCGATGACAGAAAGGATAAGAGAATAGAGATTGCAGCAGCAGTGACTGTATGCAGTGCATCCAATTCATGATGAAATGCTTTCACGAGCACAAATCGAGGGACACCAAGTGGTTCTTGCAAAGGCCATATGGTGAAACAATGACTGTACTTTTCAGAAACCTTAGAGACTATTTCCCAGAGATTCCTGAAGAACTATGGGTCATTGGGTATTGTGTGTGCGGCGCAGAAGCAGGACTTCAACAAGATATAGAACACAAGATGGCGTACATCAGCAGCATGAATCACTTCCTCGCTGAGCGACATCTTTCTGCGGCCGAGCTCACAGATCCTGTGTTGAAGCAAGAGAATTAAAGGTGTACCTCTCCTTCCAGGACGACATGACTGGACCTCCAAGGCTTGAAGAAACCAACCTACACTTTCCAAAGTGGGTAGATATGCTCAACCGCTTCAAGAAATCGAAAGCATATGGAGGAGACGGCGTCGACTGGAATGAAGAATTGAGAGAGAAAGTCCGTCGAGATCAAGGAGGAGAAGCAAGCTCATCACAACAAGGTTCCCCCGGATGGCAACAAGGGAAAGGATTCAAAGCAGGGCCGCCGTCTTCGTCTCAAGGAGGGAAGTCGAGATCATCGGCAAATCGCGTTCCAGAGGGGCAGCCACCGAAGGCGCCACCAAAAGCGCGACCCGACACACCAAGATCAAGGCAGCTCCCAAGACCGCTCCAGAACCTCCACCTGTTGTCAAATAAAAAAGAATGGTACTCTTCAGCTCCGCCAGAAGGCATCGTGGCCGTTGAGATGCTTGGAAAAGATTACGATGGTCACAATAGCCGGTATATACTTTGGGCAGAACGCAAAAGCCAACACATGTTCGCACCAGCACCTATTGCAGGACCAAGAACGAAGATGCATGGTGAAGAGAGACAATGGTGACTGTACTTGCGTCGCGTGGCTTGTCATGCGGGTGTGGCTATGGGAGGGGCAGTTGACTCTAGGTTCGACATGCAACCCATCACCGAGTACTACCTGAATACCAAGTTGGGTGAAGATGACTCATTTTGGACGAAGCTCTACGCAAAACTTATGAAAGAGTTCGAGATTGAGAGGTGTAGCCAGTACCCGAATGCCAAAGCCATGCTGATGTTGATGGGTATCATCAAACCGACGGAAGGAACCAGGTTGATGGTCAAGCATCTACATTCAAAAGTGGGTTGCTTTGTGGATGAGAGTTCGAAAGTCAAAGTAGTTGGGAATACAGGCCACTTCGAACAAGACGAATTGAGCGGATACGTGAGGGGAGGAAAGCAGAACTCCATGATCTTCATCACAGATCTTGACTGCACGACAAAGGCCAGTACGTCAAAGAAGATCACTACCATCGGCCTTGGGTTACAGAATGACATTACAATGCTGTCGAACATTTCAGATAGAGGGCAACTCGCACTCGGACATCATCAGGACCCTGGAGAATGCGCACGCCATTTTTGGAGGCAAGTCGCGATCAAGGCAATGGTGTCGGCGGGACCACCGTCCACATCTGGTTGTGTATGAAGTGCATGTATCCAAGTGGTGGCACAGTGAAGTTCACAGAATTTTTTTCAAGAACTTCACTCAAGATTTCATCGAGGCGGTCGACCGGATCGCAAACCTTTTGAGCAGGCCAATCATGCTGAATGCACAACCGACAAGCAAGTTCTTTGGAACAGGGAGGGTCGATAGTCGTTCGTTCCTTGTCGACATCGTCCTCCGCGCCAGATGCTTGAATGTCATTGCCACCATCAAGTCAAGAGTGTGGAGGACCATTTGGTCACTGGCCAAGTCACCAGGCAATATCCCTCATACCGGATTGTCGAGGAATAGCATCTGGGCAATCATTGAGAAACAGCTACGCAGAGAAAGGATGTTGTTGCTTTGTGCGATGGACCCCAAACGCGTGGCTGAGATCAATAGAATTACCGAAGATGACACAATTGGATGCCTGTCCCCAGCAGGTCACGACAAGTATGTCAACACAGAGATGCCGAAGGTCTACTCCGACGCATCGGCCGTTGGATCAGATGCGATTAGAGGAATCATAGGTGAGGAGTCAAAATGGAAGGACATTCATTTCGCCATGAAAGACCCAGAACCTGAATATGATCCAACGGACTATTGGCTCAGAGGAAATCGAAACATCGATCGACTCACTGTAGCCGACATACCCCTACCATTTCTGTGTGATCACTGTCGGAAAGAGGATTACTCATCAGAATGGAAAGAATGCGCGGCAAGTCCAAGAATGTGTGTGAATTGCAATTACAACTTCTGGTGTCGGAACGACGAACTCCACTCAATCAGTCAAGAAACAGATGAGAGATGGGAATCCGCTCTCCGAGTCAGAATCCTATGGGAGTCATGTCCAGATTGGAAGGAGGTACTGCCTGCCTCCGACCCTAGAAAGTTCATGATCGAAGGAGCGCTCATCCTGACCAAGAGGCCGGTACCATGGGTGAATGGAGCGTTGAAGAACACATCACACCATGAGCCCCAGTTGAAGTTGCGAGCGCATACTGCAAAGAAGAACGAGGAGGACTCTTGTTTGTTCATCGAGATTATGGCGTGAGATGTGCAGATTATGGATTCAGAGCGTTTATGGACTATGGAAATGTGGCCTACCACGACTACATTCAATATCTACTGACGCCTGATGAATAATATCAGACCATCTTCATGCTCGACAACAAAGACAAGGTGACAAACTCTGAGTTCGCAGGTGACATCGTGGAATTTTGGTTGGATGTATTTGAATTGGCCGGTATCTTTCGGAACTCCTTGTTCAGCGATTGGAGCTGCATTGATGAGCGCATTCACCTTCTATGCATCAAGCCGGAGAAGCGTTACCGACGATTCAAAGAGGAACAACACTCCGTGCTGCTACCCTTCAGTAGACGAGAGACAAGAGATATCCAAGATGGAAGCCAGATATCCAAAACCAGAGTTCATAACACGGATGATGCCACTTGAAGCAGCACCACCCAAAAGAGAAGAGGGAGACAAGAAGGAAGATGAACCAATGGAAGAAGAGGAACAGCCTCATTCTACAACTCCCAAAGAGCCTGAAACAGACCCTGTGTCGCCAGAGGTCGATCCTATATGGACTACAAAGATGGCGAAGGGAGATCGGTATCACCAACAGCAACATGGACAAATCCACCATATTCAGGACCATTCACGCCCAAAGAAAATGAACCACCTTCATCACCTTGGAAGAAAACATACGACAATGTTCAAAGGGTGAAGAAGAGGGCTCAAGAGATGAAGATTTGCTTCTGTTGTGCGTCCGATGCTCATACGTTGGCAACGTGTGACAATGAGAACTTCAGGGAATACAAAAAGGAGATCATAAAGTACTTTGAACACATCGAGGGAACGCTCAAGTACAACTTCACGGACCACGGGGAGGCGATCATCAAAAGAGATCAAGCTGAAAGAGAAAAGAAAAGAGCAAAGACTAAACACAATGACGATGACGAAGACGTGGAGATGGAGGACATTGAGAGGAGGTTGAAGACTTGGGCAAGGAGTCACTGACCCCTCGATCCAAGAAACATTCTGAGTCAAGATCGTCTGGCAATGATGATGACTATGTGAAAGCCGTCGAGTCCATAGTGGACGAAGTGGAAGGAGGCGAATTCAAAGTCATCAACAAGGCAATCGATGTATCAGGACCACCGGATGCCAGAGCACTTGAAGGCGCGTTGACAAAAGCCCACTCATTGAGTTCAAGACTGCCGAAAGTGGAGCATCTGACGGTCGATGAATCGCAAGCGAACAAAGTCACGTATCGACAGATCCATGCAGGTTGCGACCGAGGCAACATCGCGATGTCCCACAACATGGAGCTGCCTTTTGCGTCAAGATGTGGAACGGCTTGGAAGAATCATCGGGGAGGTCCACTGAACCACCTGTCAGCGATCCAGGATTCTACATCCGAAAGGACACCGATGACTACATCACGGTCAATGACATCAGCAGGAGGCTCAACAAAGTACTGAGACACCAGACCGGGAAAGCAACAGCGGAAGGACTCAGGGAGGCAACATGATATTCTTCCACGCAACGAAGGGGGATGGGTGAACATCAGGGACGTTCTCATGTACGGACATATCTTTGGAGACAACAGCAATCGAGTCACAAGAACTGCAATTCAACGGAACTACTTGGAAGATATCCTCTCTGTCAGATACCGATGATGCTGTCAAGCAATGTGGTACTCAAAGAAGTCGCAAAACCGAGTCAGATTCCAGATTGCAGCAGTTCGCGCGTCACCAAGTGATGTCACAAAGGCCGAGCAGAGAGAGTATTGGGAAAAGAACCGCAAAGTGCCACATGATGCAAGATACTACAGAGAACACGACAGATGGATGATGCCGGTTGCCATGAGATCTGTTTCATCACACAATTTGGAATCGAGGCATACAGACAAGAATGAGAACGATGTCATCCTCAACCCGCGCCTCACGTCACATGAGATTGTAGATGAGATAGCGATCCAACTTGGCAGAAGCTTTCATGTCACAACATTAGCAAAGCTGCCGTCCATTGTGAAATACGGGCTATTGCCAGGAGGAGACAAGGGAACAAGAGGAAGTTCATTCTTCAATCACTACGCACCTTGGGGCGTGAGAGCATCAACGGTTTTGAGATCAAAAGCCCCGACGGATGATGTTCCCATTGTTCTATATGTGCCAATTGCATATCTTCAACGTCTTGCCGAAAGCTCCTATGTGGTTGTGTTCCAGGGAGTGCCGTGGGAATGTATCAAGAGTGCATGGTACAAAGAACCAGTCCAAGGAAAATGGAGAAGATTGTTGGCAAAGGGGGTCGTGCGCGAACCACCTGATAGCGGCATCAAGATACTCAAACAAGATAGCAACAAAGGATCAGGTTGTCGAGAGGGCAAAGCAAGTTATTGCCGAATGCACAAGGAGAGATGACAACATCCGAAGGCTCGATAAACTCGTCAACAATGGAGACCTCAAGGGGACAAAACAGGGGCCATGGAATGTGATCATCGCCAGAGCTTGGGAAGGCTACAACAGTGTTGATGGAAACATCGTATGCCCTGCGTGCATGAATGTAACACCGAACATCCTTACCTTATGCCTACACTGTCATGGACGTTTCTTCAGTTGCGGAAGCAGGAATACTGTCTCCACAGACACAGTCATTGAGATCGATGATGACGATGAGGAAGCGGAGAAGAAAGGTGATCCTGAAGCAAAGGAAACAAGCGATACTGACAAAGAGGAACAAGAGATCATCGACAAGGCAAAGATGGAAAATGGCGGTTCAATCGCACATCGAACCCAATGATTGAAGAAGAAGAAATCAGCCAAGAGCACATCGAAGACTTCATGAAGAAGAAAGATCTAGAGTCCAAAAGGGAAGAAGGCTGCGAGCTATTCACCCCAACCTTTGACGTTGGTGAAGTGGATTATGAACGTGATTCCCAATCTCCAGAAGTCGAAGAAGTCATCGATGAGCAAGATGCTATCAATAAGAGCACAGCTGAGTTCAATACAACATCAGATAGGGTGGTAGAAGAAGTTGAAGCAGAAGATCAAGACACCAAACTTGATGATGAGAGGAATGACGATGATGACTACGGAAGAGAAGGACCGAAATCCTATCATCCCGATGAACATCTCGCCAATCACGAACTTCCGAAATGGTGTAGATACCCGGAGCCAGTTGCTTTTGACCCCCAAGACGAAGCTGGTTGCCAAGACGCGATCACAGGATCATCAGGACACATGGATAGATACCTTGTTCGACGCATGGCACAAATAATCAAGCCGATGCACACCTCGCACCATCAGACTGGCATCGTCAGTTTCCGTGAGCTCTTCTCAAAGAAAAGATTGGACGTGATGTCTGACTTCACCAATGGGGTACATAATGGGTTTGATGACGACGACATGCCCAAGGATCCGACAGAAGGACAAACGCAAGAATTTGCAAGGTGGAAGAAGGTCACCACGGAAGAAGCATGGTACATGCTGAGGAGAGAGCAGATGCTGGGAAAGTTTGCGTTGCAAGAAGGGATTGCTGTTGGATACACACCGGAGAGCTTCAAGAAAGAATTTGTCAAAACAGACAAGCCACCACCAGGCACAAAACCATCTTTGGTAGAGTCCAGCAAGAAAGCAAAACAAGAAGCTATGTCAAGGATGATCAGGAAGTGCGTGAACACGATCTACAGCGTCAACTCGTATTCCTATTCCAGGAACGACCTGAACGACAACAGTGTGCGCAAGTGCATCAATCCTCTACACGTCCTATACCCCAGACCACAAAACAAGTGGGGCAAGGTCATGATTCTGGCAATGGACCAAGCCAAGATTGCCCTCTTACCCGCAGCACAGGACGCCTGGACGAAGATGACAAGTCACCATGACCGCAAGCACTAGATCGACGGCAGAGCGTCTTGGACAAGGATCAGATCCAGAAGTTGATGGACAGATACCACAAGGTTGCGCCTGAGGTTGAGAAAGCACCATCTGAAACAGCTTCATCAAGCTATCGTGCACAGACACGTGAAAGAGAATATGATCGAAAAGGAGAAGGAAAAGGAAAGATCTATGGTCATGCCGATCGACGGACATGGGAGCAAACCAACAACTATGCTCGTGACTGGAAGCCAGCAGCTATTAACAGGAACAGTTATGGTGCAACATTCCGTGACGCTATATGGTTGCATCCAAGACACCGACGTGATCCGGGACACTGGAATGAACCATACTGGAATCCAAACATAAGGACAACACAGAGAAGCTGGCAAGAATGGGATCAAGATCGTGGAGAGGAACGATACGCACATGGTGGAACAAGGCTAGTGTACGACGCTTGACCTTGAAGCCGTAAGTGTATCTGCATGTGAATTTTCTACAGATGAAAGGGAGCAAAGCTCAATCTACATCATGGTGAAGAAGTACTGAGTGGAATCTGAGCGAGGCACACCTTCACTGTCGGTTTTCACGAATTAAATCCTATACACAGCCTACGGGATGAACTGCACGCTGTATAGATATGTAAAAGACCGCTTAGTTTCAATAGTGATGTCTAGTCAGAGTCTATTTTGATAGGTCTCGCGGCAAAGACATAGCGTACCACTGTACATAGTTCACTACCCTTCAATTTCAAGCATGACCATTGCCGAAAGCGTCGGTTACATGGGGGGTGTCAATAGCAGTGGGACGACAATACTGTCTAAACATGTACAGCACACTTCAGCGTGTTACGCCAATCTTTGGCTCAAGACTCCCGCGGCGCAACGCTGCCCATGAGGGAGAGAGGATAGTCTACTTGCACTTCCCGTCAAGCAGATTAATATCCACACGCATTTTTCAATATTATGTTCCTAGGGTCATTAATGTAATTAATCATCTACACTTTTAGTGGTTCCTCACTTTGATGGGCAGGTGAGGACAGAAATTTGGGAGATTGTTGGAGCCAACAAGGTAGCTGAGCCTTGGCTGTTTTTTGAAGTGAGTGTATTGTTGCCAAGTTTGCAGCGCACAAGCAACTATACAACCAGTTCCCGGGCAAGCCGGCGGCGGAAGTTTCCGAAAAGAAGAAATTGACCTAAAGGAGCGCGCCAGTTCTTTCCACCATGCGTGTCCCTCGTGTCCCTCAGTCAGGCGCACGCGCTCCGGACTTTTGACCAACACAGCGCCGCCTGCGCAAGGTCTGCGCAAGATCAGCAGCTCGCAACAGCGTACTGGGTTGCGTCCATGCGAAAGCAAGATCAGCAGCCCACACCAGCGTGCTGAAGTTGAAACTAAAGCTAACTGGAGCTAGAGCTATTGAAACTAGAGCTAACTCGAGCTAGAGCTATTGAAACTAGAGCTAACTGGAGCTAGAGCTGTTGAAACTACAGCCAACTGGAGCTAGACGTTAACTATGGTGTGATAGCTTCTCTTAGCGGACAGCAATCGAAATGAGCACTTTTAAGTAAGCAAATTAGCTAAAATTTGTCAACCTCTCAAGAGAGCCGGGTGGCCGGGAGAGATGACTCAGCTGCAGCGGCGCCGGCGCAGCCGCGAGAGATGACTCAGCCGCGAGAGATGACTCATCCGCGCACTAAAGTTGCACTACAAAGTCGCCAGTTCTCATCTTCCAGCTCCCCAGATACTCCACGCACTAAAGTTGCACTACAAAGTCGCCAGTTCTCATCTTCCAGCTCCTCAGATACTCCGCGCACTAAAGTTGCACTACAAAGTCGTCAGTTCTCAGCTTCCAGCTCCCCAGATGCTCCGCGCACTAAAGTTGCACTGCAAAGTCGCCAGTCCTCAGCCTCCAGCTCCCCAGCCTACTCCGTGCACTAAAGTAGCACTACAAAGTCGCCAGTTCTCAGCTTCCAGCTCCGCGCACTAAAGTTGCGCCACAAAGTCGCCAGTTCCCAGCTTCCACCTCCACAGGTTACTCCGCATACTACAGTTGCACTACAAAGTCGCCAGTTCTCAGCTTCCAGCTCCCCAGGTTCCTCCGTGCACTACAGTTGCACTACAAAGTCGCCAGTTCTCAGCCTCCACCCCGCCAGAAAACTCCGCGCACTGAAGTTGCGCTACAAAGTTGCCAGTTCTCAGCTTCCAGCTCTCCGCATGCTGCGCCTGCCACGAAATCTGCACCTCGAGGTTCACAAAGTGCTGTGTCTGCCACGAAATCTGCACATGGAGGTTCACAAAGCGCTGTGCCTGCCACGAAATCTGCACATGGAGGTTCACAAAGCGCTGCGCTTGCCACGAAATCTGCGCATGGAGGTTCACGAAGTGCTGTGCCTGCACCTCGAGGTTCATGAAGTGCTGCACCTGCCACAAAATCTGCGCGTGGAGGTTCACAAAGTGCTGCGCCTGCCACGAAATCTGCACACAAAGTGCTGTGCACGCCACGAAATCTGCACATGGAGGTTCACAAAGCGCTGCGCCTGCCACGAAATCTGCGCTTCAAGAAACAAGTGAAAACTCTGAGCACAATGGAGGGCCAATTCCGACCATGATCCGAGCATGACCCGAGACCGCCTCGCACATGTCGTTCCGCAAAGCTTGACTTGCAAGCTTCGGACCCGCCCTTTCTATTGAATTACACCGCCGTAGACCCCAAACAGTTAAACTAGAGCTTGCGACGTCCAGAGCTGGGAGACAAATGTAAAGGATTGCAAGGCAGAGACGGACACAGCAGTACAGAGCGGGCGGACACATCTTAAGAAAGAATTGAGAAGCCCTAACAGTAAACCTTTTCGGGAATTATTCTTCAAGTGCGAACATGATGCTGGTCATGCTGCTCAATCAGCGGGCAGCTGACCACGTGAGGACAAGAAAAAAACATGAGGAGCGAAGGATGTGACATGAAATTGATTTTTGGTGCCTGACGTATGCCCTCCGTCCCAACTGAACAGAGAGATCGCTGCCACGCCGCCGAAATCCAATCCGGTCATTCATCCAACGCTTGCCCGAAAAGGAAAACAAGCTGAGAGAGTTACACAGTGTGGCAGCAATGCAATCCCGGAGACAGTCACTCACCCCTTTCAAAGGAGCAAGAACCTTTCACACGCGAACCTGTTCCAGCGGACAGGGCAGAAAACAGCAGTGCAGGCACCAAACCTGAAAGACAAAAAGAAAGAAGTCACATGGGAGATAAATGAATAGAAATGCTACATGGCCAGCGGAAAAGGGCGGCAGCACCAGTGACAGACCCGGGAAACAAATGAATAGAAATGCTGCATGGCCAGCGGAAAAGGGCGGACGCAGTGACAGACCTGGAAAACAAATGAATAGAAATGTTGCATCGCCAGCGGAAAAAGGGCGGACACCAGCAGTGACAGACCTGGGAGACAAATGAATGGAAATGCTACATGGCCAACGGAAAAGGGCGGCCGGCCGGGAACCCGACCACAAGCACCCAGCCTGGGAGACACATGAAAAGAACTGGGAGACAAATGAAAAGAAGTGGGAGACAAGCCAGCCGCGAACCCGACCAGACCATCCAGCGCCAAGGCGACCATTCTTTAAAGCATTGAGAACCCCTAACAGTAAACTGTTTGGGGAAAAACATGGCATTTCGTGCGTCCGCTATCTCTCGAAAACGCATTTTGTATTGCGCCTGCCACGAAATCTGATCTGCACCTCGAGGTTCACAAAGCGCTGTGCCTGCCACGAAATCTGCACATGAAGGTTCACAAACTGGAGCTAGAGTTATTGAAACTAGAGCTAACTAGAGCTAGAGCTCTTGAAACTAGAGCTACCTGGAGCTAGAGCTAGAGCTAACTGGAGCTAGAGTTCTTGCAACTAGAGCTAACTGGAGCTAGAGCTCTTGAAACTAGAGCTAACTGGACGATGAGTGGTGTATGATGAGTGGTGTATGATGAGTGTTGTATGATGAGTGGTGTATGATGAGTGGTGTCTGATGAGTGGTGTATGATGAGTGGTGCATGGTGAGGGGTGTAATGATGAGCGGTGTATGATGAGTGGTGTATGATGAGTGGTGTATGATGAGTGGTGTCTGATGAGTGGTGTATGATGAGTGGTGTATGATGAGTGGTGTATGATGATTGGTGTATGAGGAGTGGTGTATGATAAGTGGTGTATGATGAGTGGTGTATGATGAGTGGTGTATGATGAGTGGTGTCTGATGAGTGGTGTATGATGAGTGGTGTATGATGGGTGGTGTATGATGAGTGGTGTATGATGAGTGGTGTTTGATGAGTGGTGTATGATGAATGGTGTATGTTGAGTGGTGTATGATGGGTGCTGTATGATGAGTGGTGTAGGAACAGTTCCTGAACGTCCGTAACACGGAAGTTTCGTTCACTAAACTTCCTCTGATCACGCAGCCATTCATAACATAACAATCGAAGTGCGATCCTAAATGAATCCAAAGAAATTGTTTTTCGAACCGTGATACTGTTTGCTACGGGTGCTCACTGCATTGATGCTACTACTATTTCTTAAGAATGTATTTTGTTGTCCACCTCTCATAGATTGCGCAAGGAAGGTTATCCTAGTATAGTTTCATATAACCACAATGACTGCATGGAGAGTTCCTTTGCCAAGAGTGTGTTTTGTACTAATTGTGTTGTTATGTTTATTTTCTGCAGTTGCCACCGTTCCAAGATCATGTTTCAATCATGTGGGGTTCGTGTATGCATTAAGTGAAGTCTGCACAGTTCTTGGCCGGCAATTGGGGATTGCCAAACTTATCGATCAGCTGCACGTTAGCCCTTTTCAAAAATGTTCAGATAACTAAAAAAAGGCCAACTTCAAGAAACCAAAGAAATGTCGCACGAATCACTGGTTTGACTGGCCTTCCATGAGTTTGAAATGTTTAACACTTCAACCTTATGCATAGTCTGCAACATCCTAAGACATGTGTTTACAGTTGAATTCTGGTGGAGGTGGGGCGGTGTGAATTCTTCAAAATCTACAGTGTTGGAAGACAACACTTGGAAGGATGTATTGTTTGTTGCATGTTGTTGCCCTCCATGAATTCAGTCGAGTCTTTTCACTCGACTGAAGAAGCCCCTAGTAGCGTCCTTGCTCCTAGTGGTCTTTTGCTAGTAGTGACATGGTTTCCCTGTTTGGCGCCCAGATTGTCATAAGTTGGGAGGCTGCGCTATGAGGCTTCATAAATTTGCTGAACGGTTAAAAATAAAAGTTTAAAGTCCAGTCCTTCAGTCCCATGCAGGCTCTTGTTGAACCATTTGACTTTCCAAAGTCGAAGAAAGGTGAGTCAACACTTCCGTTTGCCTTTTTATCCTTTTTGGGGTGACTACCCCCTAGCCTTTTTGGACGTTCACTGCAGAACCGGGGTTTTGACCCACAGCCATACTCTGACGCGCTGCAAATTCTCACCCTGCAGCCCCCTTTATGCTGAGGCGTACATCCTGACTCTCAACGAATCCGTCACCGAGATCGACCTCCGATGCAAGGAGTTTGGCGCCGAGGGAATGAAGGTTGGCGCCCAAAAATCCGATGGTTTGTTCGCCTGGCGGGCAAGCGGCACAGCTGACTCACTGCAGGTCTTGACAGCCGCTTTGAAGGAAAACAAACAGGTGACGAAGATCAACCTCTGTAGATGTATCGGTGATGTTGGAGCACAGGCGCGGGTTCGCCTGAATTTTACTATCTCCTTGTTTGTTGAAGCACCTGCTTTCTGCAGGCTTTAGCCGAGATGTTGCACCAGAACCGCACGATCAAGACGATTGTTCTCAGATCGAATCGCATCACTACTGTGGGGGCGAAGGCGCCCTTTGAGCCGAGCTTTGCCGCTTTCGGTTTCGGATTCTTTGGGGTTGCAGGCGTTGCTGGAGGCACTCCGAGTCAACAAGGTTGTCACGTACATCTCTCTCGATAAGAACGGTGACATTAGCGAGGAGGCTCCGGTGACATGGTTGGTCTTTTGATTTTTGTTCGATTTTTTGTATAAAAACAAAGTCACCCATCAGGTGAAGAAGGAAATTGAGGAGGTTCTTGAGGCCAACTCGATAGTTGAAGCGACAGTGGCAGGTCAATGTGTATATTAGTCAAAGAAGTCAAAGCATGTCAAATTTGAGTAGTAGCTTGAAAACAGACTTTCCAAATGGAGAGGGATGTGTTGGTAGCGTTTGGTCGATGCTAATGGAATTCTTTGGCTGTAAATCTATCGTTATATTTTACATGGTCTTAAGCGAACCCGTCTGGATATATGTTATCGAAATAGTTGCGAAGAGTCCAGCAATAAGCACTTGCAACAATGCCGGTGGGCCTGCGATTGATTCATCGAGATATATCGGCCAAACCATTTACCAAATTTTTTGGATTCACCCTCACGGATTGAGGCACAGGTAGAGGAAGAAGGAGAAGTCTTTGATTTCAGCATGCAGAAGTCCGGAGGTGGCCTGGGTTTTGATGCCTGGCCCAGAATAAACCACACTGGGCAATGACTATGCGGAGTCCGCGGGTTGCATTGCACTTCTATTGGCGTCTATTGGGCCCTGAGTGATTGTGACTGAACTGTGGACGGACTTTCCACAAATCGCTGGTAAGCAGTGAAGTCTTTTCAGATACCAGTCGCTGATATATTGTATCTAGCAGCCAGACTTTACGACTCAGCACATTTTAGCATTTCACCATCTCAAACATGACGTGTTTGTCTGCGCCACAGAAGTCTGAGTGTTGACAATCCGAGGATGCCGTCTTAAGGCACTGCTGGCGAATGTTTCAGCTGTCAGTAGCGGGGCGTGATTTGTCCGGCTTAATTCAAGTGATTCGGTTGCTATTCAGCTTGTCTCAGGCACGTCTCACCAGACAATGTGCTAGCGGAACCACCTTCGCACACGCTCGCAAGTGTGTCGGAATTTCTGTGTAATGCATGTCTGTGTATAGATTGGGACCACCCGGCAATCTATGAAAAAGATTCTGAAGATCAACCAGCTGGAGTCTAGAGGTGAACCCGTCACAAGGAGGAGGGAATTTGTTGTGGGTCTTCAAACGGGCCAGTTGCAGGCGTGCATACATCGTGGTGACCGAAATCTTTGACGATGGTGACGTAGCGGGTTGCCTCAGGAGTCAGTGATTGGTTGTCAAGGCAGCTGGTATTTTTGCAAGGCAAGCTGCTTCATTGCAAACAAAACAAAGTCCAACTCTGTTTACTACAGGTCTACTGAGCACTTGTTTTGGCCCGCGGGGTAGGCCGTAGAGGTAGTAGCCTAGCAGCTAGGTAGCTAGTCGCTTACTTAAGCTACGACGCAGGATAGCTCGCGCTTCTAATGATGTGGTTCCCAGATTTTTGGGGAACTTAAGGTTTTAACTTCTTTTGAGCTGTTTTGTGTAATGGTCGCAAATAGTCTCACCGCTACAGTGTAGTGAAGGCAGCTGGAATGTTGCAAGGTGGAAACCAACAATGCCATCGCAGAGCCGACGAATCGTTTGAAGGAGCGGGGGCAACCTTCTGAGAAGTCACGGTTACATTGAGAAGACTTTGGTCATCAGATGTCACAAGTGTTTACCTTGCTGCTTGATGAACACAATGCAGACCATCCATTCATGAGCTTTCATATGTGTAAAGACTGCAGGTCAAAAACGACGTAGATTGATGTAGGTCGAATCATATATGGAGACATTTGGAGGGAGAAGTCCAGATTGGCAGCGCCAACTGAGGACTTGAAAAGATAGAACGTTTGTTTCGTAAATAAGTCCACGTTCCAACTTTGCATCAATTTCCCACCCCGGCTTCTTTTTGGCCGCCCAATGCCTGAAACTTTCAATTTCGGGTTATCTTATTTTACTTTTTGGGGTTACTTCAGTCTTCCCCCAACGGCTTGGCCTTTCTTACTTACAGCTTCTCAGACCCCACCGCTCGCAGGCAGGTGACTTTATCGTAGACGTCAACGGTATAAAGGGTGACAGCGACGCGATGGCCGGGCAGAGGGCTGGTGAGAACTGTTGATGTCAATGGGGTTTGGCTCACTGCAATGGAGGTTGATTATCCAAAGATGTGTTGTTCCCCAAACAGTTTACTGTTAGGGGTTCTCAATTCTTTCTTAAGATGTTTCCGCCCTTTCTGTCACTGCTGGTGTCCGCCCTTTTTCCGCTGGCCACGTAGCATTTCTATTCATTTGTCTCTCCGTCTTGTCTCCCTTCTTGTTGGTCATTGTGTCCGCCCTGTCTTCATTGTGTCCGTTGTCTCCCTTCTGTTTCCTTTTGTCTCCCTGTGTCCGTCTTGTCTCCCTTCTCTGGGCTGCTCCGACAATACTAAAGTCCTCAAAGGTCACGCAGGTGGCTTTTTGGAAATCAACTTAGTGAAGCTAAAAGTTCATGTGAAGCTAAAATCAGATTTCAACCTGGGTGGGTCTTCACATAGGTTTTCGCTGGTGGGTCTTGTATTTCAGCTAGTGTAATGCGAGCTCTTAGGAAATAGATCCTCGCGCTGTTTGGCTTTAGATATCAGCAGCCAGAAGCCGCAGCCATTCACTGCGACTGCGCGTCTAGCTGCGTGCCATTCATTTCTGATCCATGGCAGCGGAAGCCAACCCCCCACGCGGCACCAGCCAACCTGGGGGGCGCTTCCTGAAGCAATTAATTCCCCGGCAGGAAGAGGTGAGGACATGCAGATTGCAGATTGAAGGGTAAAGGGCTTGGCCGACAATTGGTTGCGTGTGGCTGCATGTTTTGCAGGTATTTGGCAACAGGCGCTAGTGGCAGTATGAAACCCAACCACCAGCCAACATAGGGGCGCTTCCTCATTCCAGCGCGCTGAAGCAATTCCCCGCCAACGAAAGAAAATTGGAAGAGCGATTGCGGGTTGAAGGGTCAAGGGATTGGCGGACGATTTGAATACTGTGCTCAGTAGTTACATGAGCTCCACATTCACCTCCAGCGCGCATCCCACTCACCTTCACATGGACCAGTTCGTTCCATGATCCATTTCTGCTGGGCTTTGTGGGCCACTTAAAAGGCAATTTGCTTTGCCCAATCGCCTCGCAAAAGAGCCCTCAGGTGCGCCTGGCCCAGACGCGCGCCGCAGCAGGCCAGGCTCGCGGCCTGGCTTCTCCTTGCTTACTGTAGTCTTTGATCGCTTTCAGAAAAGAGCTGCTTGGCTTAGGGCTGCAGGCCTCTGTGGCCAAGTTGCGTCCCAGTGGCGCGGGCGCCTCTTGTTGACAGACACGCCTTCTCCTGGAGTCGCGCAAAACGGTTCTTCGCTGAGGGCCAACGAGCTTGCGCTGCGCAGGGCAAAGCTGAAGCCTCCAATCCGCAAAGGCCCTCAAAAGATGTTGCTTGGAGCTTGTCCGACGGAAAGCTAGATCCGCTCGGTAGCTCAAAGCACGTGAGAAGCAGCTAGCGCTGTTCACGGCATGATTAGCAAGCTCGAGGCTCTGCAGCACGGCGTGATTAGCGCTGCAGGGGCTCGAGCTTGCCAATCATTGCGCGGCTGATTATCACTAATCACGGCGATTAGCGAGCTTGAACCCCCTTGAGTCTGGGGGTCGGCAGCGCAGCAGCAAACTGACACGATGGAATTCAGACGAAGAGGTCAAGCTCGCGAATCACGCCGTTGGCAAGCTCCAGCCTTTGCAGCGCTAATTAGCGCTAATCATGCCATGTTTAGTGCTAATCACTGCGTGATCAGCATGCTCAAGGCTTTGCTGCACTAATCACGGCTTGATTAGCGCTAATCACGCCGTGACTGCAGCAGCGCGATTGGCAAGCTCGAGCCTGCGCAGCGCAAATTACGGGGCGATTCGTGATTGTAGCGCTAATCAGGCGTAAGGCGTGATGAGCAAGCTCCAGCTAATCACGGCATGATTGCCCTGAATACATGGATACAATCACTGGCCAGAGCACGATTAAGGAATGGTTAGCGCTAATCACGCGGTGATTAACAGCAAGCTGGAGCCCCTCTGCTACAGATGCGCCAGGCACAAAGCCTAGGTGACGGAAGCTGTGAACTCGTTCATAGCCCTTTGTTTGTAAAGAGCATGAAGTGAGCATGGTGAACGGCCTGTGCTCAAGCAGGGTGGGTAGGGAGGGCGAAGGGGCGTCCTTCTAGAAGGGATGTCCTTCTTTAATGAGAAAGGGGGTTTAATCTAGGTTGATGTTGCCTGCCCCCTCTCACATAGAAGGACACCATCCGTTGTGGTACTGGGCCTACCTTCATGCTGCATGGCCGTTGAATCGATTCGGGATTCACAGTGCTCTGGAATGAATTCCACTTGAGATTGCCTATGGACGTCGATATTGCGGCAAGTTGGTTTGCTTTGGCGAGTTTGTGCTAGTGCTACATCGCCAAGCAGTTGCATTACGAGGGGCGTTGGATCTAGGGACAAAGAATCCCACGATTAGGATGCCATGGGAACAATCACCATTCACCAGCCTTGTGATGGGGGCATCTGTTCTCCCTTGGTTGGACGTGCCTGAAATTCCACGTGTGTTACCGCCGCTGCAGTCAAATTTAGATGAGACTTCTGCTTGCGACGACTTGCCAGCCAAGAGACAGAGAATACGTTACCATACGCATGTAGCGGCTCACCGTCATGATGATGTTGAGAGGACTCGAGTTCTCTTGCAATGGGCTGAACTTGTGATCCGGTGCCCCCAGCACTCAAGGGTTGGAAATCAGCTGCTGGGTTTCAGATAGTGTCGGATGCCTTGCGCGGTAAGTCAACGAGCACCTTTGAAGATTAGAGTGTCATCCTTGATGTTGTATGTCAAATGGTTGCTCAGCTTACCCAGGGGCGGAATTTCTGCCTTTTTCGGAGGAGCGCTGCTATGAATACTTATGTCATTTGAGAAGCACCTTGCCGTCAGCAACGAGAGGCACAACCTTCTTGAGCTCGCTGCAATTTGCTGCCAATATTTTGATTATGAAGGGTGCTGTTGAATGCACGACCTCTGCAAGATGTACAGGAGCAACATTGGACGTGTACCTTCACAAGAATCCGTTGAAGCAAGCTCCAGCACTGACCGTTAACATGTTGTGTGTCTTGGAGCTAGCATCTTTTTGTGAGAAAGACAAGTTTCTGCGTGCGTTCGCTGGTTTCATTCTCTTTTGCGTGTATGGTCGCCTAAGAGTGTCCGATCTCAACAGGCTGGTACACTGCTCACTGTTGGGAAACTATGTGGAAGGGTCGCTGATGAAAGTGAAGACTGCTAGGTCTAAGGAAAAGCAGTGCACGTTTCTGCCGGTGGTAGCGCCTGCCATGGGCCTCTTGGGAACAAGATGGTTTCAAGCTTTTGTGCTAAACAGAGCCACATTGGAGTTGGACAACATTCCCTCGCTGGAGTCGCGCGCATCAAATGAGAGCTTTGGTGTATTGCCATCAGACAGTTTGAAATCCACATTGCTGACATACCTAGGAAAGCATGGATGCGACTACACGTACAGTGAGTTGCTGGGATACCATTTGACACAGCACAAGAGCGCTTTGAACTACCAGAGAGACGCCCTTGCTGACCCGATTCGTTTCTTGACCCTCCTCTTGGATAAGATTAAAGTGGGGTCTTTTTGTCCAGATGCTGTGAGAGGCAAAGAATTCCCCGCAAAGCGCGATTGGAAAAGTTTGCTTGGCCGTTTGGAAAGCAGCGCGGGATTCAACCTCTCGTCTATTTGTGAGCTTTTCCTTGAGGAGTCGGTGGATGGAATGCTGGGACCTGCTGGCAACTCGGACCTTCAGGTGTTGTGGGACTTGCTTTGCCAGGAAGACACTAGCATGAGCGAGGGCAAGGGCCCAAAAGTTGCCGGAAGGTGTGACGAAGAGACCGTGTTAACGGAGATCGAGAACGACCAGTCGTGTGAGTCAGACTCCGGGTCATCTTCAGTTGAAAGTGTAGTTGCAAAGGTTGCAGCTGACAACATGGGCCAACGGCATCCTCGAGGTGTTTCGAGCCATGCAATCATGGAAATGATTTATCGCCACACCTTCACTTTGAGCATAAAGACGACAGTGGCAGGACTGCGCGCGGTCGTGTACTGAGTGAAATGTTTGTCAGGTTCGACGGAGGTCCTGACAAGGTTGCAGCCACTGCTGGGGAACAAATTTTTTGTAGCCTGCAATGAGCCCTTGGTGTAAGGGGTCAAGATGAGAATGCGGATGACTTGGCAACTTCAATATGAAAGGCAAAAGAGGCCTCCTCCTAAAGCCGTTGTGCCATGTTGATGTGGAACAGTCATGAGCCGGCAAGCGCTTGTTTTGGTGGTATGGGTGCAGGCTAGGCTGTATCCTCAATGTTCTTATCTCTCTCCTTGTGCCGTTCTGTCAGGTGTGCAAACGAACAAGGCGAGATGTGGAGGAGTGCCAGTGTGGGCACACATCGTGACGAGGTTGCGCACGGATGTGTTGTATGTAGCTGTGGGGTGTACCACAGTGTTCCGCGCTGTCATGAGAGGTTTCAGATTATTATTATGTTGATGGTTGAAGGACAGACTATGTTAATGTAGTGTCGTCGGCTCAAGCAGTCCTGTCATGTTGGACTCGGAGGCTGATTTCGAGGACCGGGCGACCGCCATAGGCATCTCCACGGCAGAGCTAGCTCAGTTAAAGGTCTTGAACTATAACACCTTCGGAAGGCTAGCTTTTGCTGTAAACTATGTGCCAGGGCAAGCGGACGACACACCACTTAGGTCGCTGGCTGCCTCCATTGTGGGGACTGACCCTGCGCCAGCAGATCGCATGGCAGTGGCGCAGCGTACTCGTACGCAGCAGCGGATTTGAAGTTTCGTCTAGAAAGACAACCGCTTGATCGACACGGTCTACCAGATGGCGGAGGGGAGCTGATGGGTTTCAAAACTGACCCAATCTGGCGTCCCGATTCGAACGGTGTCGTCAAGGAGGTGCGGTTGGCTGAAGATATGAAGGCAGACTTCACCACAGACTTGAAGCTGCGCTTGGCCTTCCAGTCAAGGTTGGTTGATTATGAGGATTTCAAAAAGTGGACCCAGATACTCATTGAGGCCTACACGTCATCTCCTCCAAGTGGCTGCAGCAGAATCAGCTTAGAGCAAGTGCACCGCGCCGACTTGGAGCTCTTCAAGCATATGATGAGGAGCACCCGGGGTGGCGTCAAAGTGCTGGGTGGAATTCAGCCTATAAAGACATCTTTGCAGCAGGCCATCGTTGCCCCGGAAGTTCGCCTCTGCCTGCAGCCGCTACAATAAGGCAGCATGAGTCTCGTGATGAGGATGCCAACAATGTGAAGAAGCTGAAGGCAGCTTCCAGTGACAACGAAGAACGGCTGAAGCGTCAGATCCAGAACCTGCAGGGACAGATCAAGAATCTCCAAAGTGGAGGTAGTGCTGGCAAGGGACGTGGAAAAAGGAAAGACAAAGAACAAGCTCATTCGTATGCCAGCTCCTCTCATTGGAATGAGTCCGACTACCGTAGCCGGTGAACCAATGATTTCAATTTTTGAGTGGACGTTCCAAAGCGAAGCCTGGTGACAAGTGTCCGAAAGGATACCACACCTGCATGAGGCCTGGGTGCAATGAGGCTCACAGACAGAAACAGCATCCTGAAAGTGACAGCATGGCAACCCGCCCTTGGCGGCGGCAGCTGAGCAGGCAAAAAGCCTGAGAGAGTTTTCATACACTGGTGCGCCCAGCTCATCAACTATTTGCATAGAGTTGCGCGCTGGCTGCGCCAGACTATCCCACTGTTTGAAGAACAAAGGGTTCTGCACTATTTCCATTGACCATTCGAAGAATCGTCATCAAGCTCAACACCCCACGATTAACCTAGATTTGGCGAGTGATGACTGCTTAGTGCAATTGCTAAGCCTGTTGGAGAGCCAAGGCATGGTGGTTTATATACACGCAGCTCCCCCATGTGGAACTTGCAGTCGAGCTCGAAATCGCAGGATCCCTTTCCATCTACGCGCTCAAGGCGCGCCAGACCCTAAGCCACTTAGGTCCGAACGTTGGCCTCAGGGTGTACCGGAGTTGCTTGGACTTGACGCCGAGCGTGTGGCTACTGCCAATGCAATTTACCAGAACGTGTGTAAGATTGTCAAGCATTTTGCTTCCTCTGCACTTATCTCCATAGAAAACCCTTGCCGCTCCTATGTGTGGCTTACGTCTTGGTTCCAGCCTCTTATTGCCGAGTGCAATCTAACCCCTGTTCATTTCCAGCAGTGCACGCACGGGGGCCAGAGAGACAAATGGTCATGCTTCTATGTAAATCACATGCTGTTCCAAGAGCTAGCCTTGACCTGTGACAGGAGCCACGACCACCTGCCATCGGGGGTCGCCCAGGAAGAGGACAAGTGGGTTTTCAGTACTGCGCAAGAGGCGGAATATCCGGAACTCTTGCGCCAGCGCATTTCTAGCATTGTTGCCACGGTTTGTCAGCAGCAATCTAAAGCCAGACAACCGAACTTCCAGGCCAAAATTCGGGCCGCTGAAGCCGGTCGCCAACCACGCGGCAATTTGATGCCCCAAATCATTCCCGAATTTTTGCAGGTCTTGACCGCGCCAACCAGTGAGGAAGTGTTTCCCGGTAAAACCCCGTCATGGTTTGCGCATAGATACAATGTTCCCATCAATAGAAAGATCTTGCCGCCCGAAAGGGGGAATGCCAAGGCTAGATCCGATGCTGATGAAAGCAATGTTGATGCAGAAAGTGTGAAACTGAAACAACTCAAATCAGCCTCGTCAACCACTAAGGTCTTCACTGTCAAATCGACAGATCCCCAACTTAAAGTCGGAGTTTGGCGATCACCAACACAGTTTTTGAATGAAGCCTTGAAAGTCGAACACCCATTTGATGGTAATTCGACGGTGTCTGATGGAGCGAAAAGAGCCATGTTTGACATCCTAACCCAGGGACGAGAAGCAATTGCTCGGAAGAGGGAACTAGTTTTTCAACATTATGAGCAAATTAGGATGTCTCTTGAGGGTAAAGAGGACCGGATACACCGGGCTTTAGACCATGATTGTTCTGATTTGTTGAGAGACAAGCAGTTTCTCCTCTTCAAAGTCATGGCCGCAGACGCAGGAGTGGATGATGAGCACTTGGTTGATACCCTGGTCAATGGGGTTAAATTGACTGGCTCGGGCGAGCCCACAGGCCAATTCGACCCTGAGGAAAACACGGCTGCCCTAAATGACGTCCAACTCATGAGGAGCACAAGGTGGAGCCGGAAATCGATCATGTCTAAAAGTCCATAGTACTGACAACGTCCGTAAGACTATTTGGGAAGGCGCACTAGAAGAAGCGGGCAGGGTCTGGCTTGAGGGCCCGTACTCGGAGGAAGAGTCGCTCGCATCTTGGGACCTCGTTTTGTAGTGTCCAGACGTTTTGGTTTGGAGCAAACTGACAAAATCCGTGCCATCGATGACATGTCGGAATCTTTGGTAAACTCTGCTTTGCCCCCTCCTATAAGCTAGACCTGAGTGGTATCGACGGAGTTGAAGAGTGACGGACAGGTAGAATTGCTCTTGAGTGATGGTTCCCGGTTGAACGGTCATTTGCATGCGTCTTGGAGCCGACAGGAGGCCAACCAGTTAAGTGGACGGACCTTAGACCTTGATGCTGCGTACAAACAGTTGTCGGTTGCAAAGTCGTCGCGTTGGACGGCTGTCCTGGCAGTGGAAGACTTGCAAGGGCCTCGACGCTTATTCATTTCTAAGGTACTACCGTTCGGAGCCACTGCGTCCGTGTTTGCCTTCAATCGGATCGCAAGAGCAATACATGCAATAGGAGAGCGATTGTTTGGTTTGCTTTGGTCCAACTATTTTGATGATTACCCGCAGCTTGATTTGGCGGCCTCTCAGAACGATTCGCAAGTGACGGCAGAACGACTGCTTGACCTGTTGGGTTGGAAGTTTTCACAGAAGGAAACCAAGCGCAGACCCTTTGACTTCACCTTCGATGCGCTGGGAGTTACGTTTGATTTCACCGGTGTAGATTCGGTGAAGTTGTTGTCGTAACAAGGCCTCCAGAGTGCCACAAGTGTCCGCTGAGATTGAATCGATCCTTCAGAAAGGGTCGTTTCCACCCAAAGCAGATTCCTCCTTGAGAGGAAAGTTGCAATTTGCTGAGGCACACACGTTTGGTCGAGTCCTGTCTTCAAGCCTGCGAGCCTTTCAGAACAGAGCCATTGGTAAAGATGCCGGGGAGAGCGCCAATGCTGCACTAAGGCTAGAGCTGAATGGGCTAACGACTTCACGCAAAGCAACCGGCCGCAAACACTAAGGCGCGATATGGACTGTTCCCGTTTAGTGATTTTCACGGATGCATCACTAGAAGGGTCCGACACTTGTGGGGGAATTGGCACGGTCGCTGTTCATGTTGTGGGTGGTGTTGCCCGTGGAAATTTTTCCCGAATGCGTAGCGAAGGGTTCTCGTTTAACTCTTGGGGGTCTGGGGGTAGAGTCTTGTTCGCGACCCGTTGCTTCTATGTTCGCAACCGTCCGCAACCGTTCGCAACCGTCCGCAGTAGGTCGCTAAGGCGCTGCCATTGGGGGAAGCTTTTGCAAGTGACTATTCATGGATGTGTCACGTGTCAGTTTGCGACGCTAGTCCATTGTGATTTGCATGAAAATGACATGTCGCGCAAGAAGCGTGATGCATTTCGCTGCACAGGCGCAGCGTTTTGTGAGATCTGCAGATTGCTGCGCAGTTCCATTGGGATTAGCGTTTGGAGAGTCGTGTTTTTGGGGTGTTGGATGTGGCCGCGCCATTGGGATTTGCGTTTCAGGGTGTGGCATCGAAGCTCTGTTTTCGTGACAGGTCTCAGCTGAAATGCCGATTTTGGTGGATGGGAGTGTGCCTCAGAACGGGTCGAAATCATTCCAAACGTGTGGTGTGGTGCAAATTTTGTTGAAGCTCACATGAGATGACATTGTTACTTTTCGTGGCAGGCGCAGGACTTTGTGCGGGTTTTGAGGTGTGGAAGTATGATTTTCGTGGCAGGCGCAGGGAATCGTGAGGTTGCGATGTGTGACGGAGGTGACATTTCGTGGCAGGCGCAGTACTTTGCGCGCGTTAGACGTGTGGACGCGGAAAGATTCGTGGCAGGCGCAGGGAATCGGGAGGTTGTGAGTTGTGGTAGAGGTGAATGTCGCTGTCACATTGGGATTGGCGTGTGAGCGGGTGTCGTTTGGAGGGGCTGGAATCGCGAAACTGCTTGGCAGGGCTGCGTGATGTGTGTGCTCCGATGGGTGTTTCCGCTGGACTTTTGGAGGAAGTCTCGTGCGAAACGTTCGTTTTGCAGACTTTGACATGTGAGTTTTTGAGGAAGTCTCGTACGAAACGCTCGTTTTGGGGACTTGACATGTGACTTTTGGAGGAAGTCTCGTACGAAACGCTCGTTTTGGAGACTTGACGTGTGACTTTTGGAGGAAGTCTCGTACGAAACGCTCGTTTTTGAGACTTGACGCGTGACTTTTGGAGAAAGTCTCGTACGAAACGCTCGTCTTGCAGCCTCGCAGCGTGACTTTTGGAGGAAGTCTCGTACGAAGAGTGTGCCCTACAGGAGTGTCCCACAAGAGTGTCCTACAAGAGTGTCCCACAAGAGTGTCCTACAAGAGTATCCCACAAGAGTTTCCTACAAGAGTGTCCCACAAGAGTGTCCCACAAGAGTGTCCCACAAGAGTCTCCTACAAGAGTGTCCCACAAGAGTGTCCCACAAGAGTGTCCCGTATGAGTGTCCCATGTCCCACAAGAGTGTCCTACAAGAGTGTTCCACAAGAGTGTCCTACAAGAGTGTCCCGTAAGAGTGTCTCACAAGAGTGTCCCACAAGAGTGTCCCGCAACCATGTCCCACAAGAGTGTCTCACAAGAGTTATGAGTGTCCCACAAGAGTGTCCTATAAGAGTGTCCCACAAGAGTGTCCCACAAGAGTGCCCTACAAGAGTGTCCCACAAGAGTGTCCTACAAGAGTGTACCACAAGAGTGTCCCGCAAGAGTGTCCCGCAACAGTGTCCCGCAAGAGTGTCTCACAAGAGCGTCCTTAAGAGTGTCCCACAAGAGTGTCCCGCAAGAGTGTCCCGCAAGAGTGTCCCGCAACAGTGTCCCGCAAGAGTGTCTCACAAGAGTGTCCCTTAAGAGTGTCCCACAAGAGTCTCCCACAAGAGTGTCCTACAGGAGTGTCCAACAAGAGTGTCCACAAGAGTGCCCTACAAGAGTGTCCCACAAGAGTGTCCTACAAGAGTGTCCCACAAGAGTTTCCTACAAGAGTGTCCCACAAGAGTGTCCCACAAGAGTGTCCCACAAGAGTGTCCCACAAGAGTGTCCCACAGGAGTGTCCCACAAGAGTGTCCCGCAACAGTGTCCCGCAAGAGTGTCTCACAAGAGTGTCCCTTAAGAGTGTCCCACAAGAGTGTCCCGCAACGGTCTCCCACAAGAGTGTCCTACAAGAGTGTCCCACAAGAGCTGCCTACAACAGTGTCCCACAAGAGTGCCCCACAAGAGTGTCCCACAAGAGTGTCCTACAGGAGTATCCACAGAGTGTCCTACAAGAGTGTCCCACAAGAGCTGCCTACAACAGTGTCCCACAAGAGTGCCCCACAAGAGTGTCCCACAAGAGTGTCCTACAGGAGTATCCCACAAGAGTGTCCTACAAGAGTGTCCCACAAGAGTGTCCTACAAGAGTATCCCACAAGAGTTTCCTACAAGAGTGTCCCACAAGAGTGTCCCACAAGAGTGTCCCACAAGAGTGTCCTACAGGAGTATCCCACAAGAGTGTCCTACAAGAGTGTCCCACAAGAGTGTCCTACAAGAGTGTCCCACAAGAGTTTCCTACAAGAGTGTCCCACAAGAGTGTCCCACAAGAGCGTCCCACAAGAGTGTCCCACAAGAGTGTCCTGCAAGAGTGTCCCACAAGAGTGTCCCACAATAGTGTCCCAAATGAGTGTCCCACAAGAGTGCCCCACAAGAGTGTCCCACAAGAGTGTCCTACAGGAGTATCCCACAAGAGTGTCCTACAAGAGTGTCCCACAAGAGTGTCCTACAAGAGTATCCACAAGAGTTTCCTACAAGAGTGTCCCACAAGAGTGTCCCACAAGAGTGTCCCACAAGAGTGTCCTACAAGAGTATCCCACAAGAGTTTCCTACAAGAGTCTCCTACAAGAGTGTCCCACAAGAGTGTCCCACAAGAGTGTCCCGTATGAGTGTCCCATGTCCCACAAGAGTGTCCTACAAGAGTGTTCCACAAGAGTGTCCCGTATGAGTGTCCCACAAGAGTGTCCCACAAGAGTGTCCTACAAGTGTGTCCCACAAGAGTGTCCGACAAGAGTGTCCCATAAGGGTGACCCACAAGAGTGTCCTACAAGAGTGTGCAACAAGAGTGTCCCGTAAGAGTGTCCCACAAGAGTGTCCTACAAGAGTGTCCCACAAGAGTGTCCTACAAGAGTGTCCCGTAAGAGTGTCTCACAAGAGTGTCCACAAGAGTGTCTATAAGAGTGTCCCACAAGAGTGTCCCACAAGAGTGCCCTACAAGAGTGTCCACAAGAGTGTCCTACAAGAGTGTCCCACAAGAGTGTCCCGCAAGAGTGTCCCGCAACAGTGTCCCGCAAGAGTGTCTCACAAGAGTGTCCCTTAAGAGTGTCCCACAAGAGTGTCCCGCAACAGTGTCCCACAAGAGTGTGTCCCACAACAGTGTCCCGCAAGAGTGTCTCACAAGAGTGTCCCTTAAGAGTGTCCCACAAGAGTATCCCACAAGAGTGTCCTACAGGAGTGTCCCACAAGAGTGTCCCACAAGAGTGCCCTACAAGAGTGTCCCACAAGAGTGTCCTACAAGAGTGTCCCACAAGAGTTTCCTACAAGAGTGTCCCACAAGAGTGTCCCACAAG
>CAXIVM010000655.1:0-52038 GCA_964035705.1 Porites rus | reverse complement strand
AACGGCAAAAGTTAACCAGGAATAATGCCGCTGATGAAAAAGATACAAGTATACATGACAACGACAGCAATTGTATAGCATTTTTTGCTTAAAAATACCCTCATGACTTTTCGTTAAATCTAGTGAAGCAGACCACCTATGGCCATTTTTTCTATGTAGTCCACGCGAAGAAAACGTCTCTTGGCTCATGAGAAAAATTAAAGGCCTTAAATGTTTTCTTCTGACGTTCTTAAAAGAAAGCGTTTTCACCAAGTGGAGTTTGTGGTCACGCTGTGAAATGTCACGCACGTCAGATGCAAAATTCTCCTATTTATCATTTTACTGAAATATAACCTTTATTGTATTTTTTATATACTTTGGAAAGTGCATTATCAGCACAGTTCCAGGGCGAGATATCTCAATCAAATGTTAAATGCGACAAGTTTTATAAGCGTTTAAAGTTGATTTCCTATTCTCCTACAATCATCGTCAAAAGTGTTGGGAAGGTTGCCTTTTTTACCTCTTCTCTTCCTTCCTCCCCCCGCCCCTGGCCCAATGTTGATCAAAACGTTAATGTTTGTGCGCGTAATTGTTCTGTTATCTCCCAACATTGAACAGGGGGGACGGGGGATATTTAGCAAAAGAGAAAACTCTCTTTTTCAGGATTAAAATGGACTACTCTTCGGTTGTGCAGCCTTCCCAACTACTTTTGTCTGTGATTGTCTGAAAATTCTGGGTGTGGCCGTGAAAGGTCAAAACTCGACGACTTTTTGTCAGTAGAAACGTCTTCAAAAAGCACTCGTTAACAGTACTCTGTTGAAAAAAAAATATTTGCCGTACCTTGTTAAGACAATTTTTGGCGCACACGCCTGTTTATATTCGGCATGTTTTGCAACTCGGTAAGTCCAACTATTGCTCTTTCGGGAGCACAGGAAGAGGGCCAAAATACAAATGAAAGACAATTTTCGGGTGAAAACTATTGACTGTAGCATAGGCTGATATGCTCCAAATCTTAAAGCAAGATATAGTGCGTTCACCACTTCCCGCAAAAATCATTCGGATTGCGACAGTGTAGCTGACATCTTCCTTAGCAGTTCCCCCATTCTTTACAACATTCAGCACATGCCAATTTGCCAAGCGAGCAAACTATGAGGCTGAGTGGAGATTTGCCGAATTCTAGAGGCTACTTTCTCCGGCTGAATAACTCTAGTTAAGCCCTTGTGGCACTGCTTTTCGAAACTGGTTTCAGAAAACGACAACAAAGTACGCTGTTGATTTAGAATAAGGCGTCTATTGTCTTCGTTAATCTAATGAAAAAGGGTAACACATGCAAAGTCATCACACACCACATTACTCCATTTTCGTAGCCGAAAATAATTCCTTTATAGTAGCGCTAACGACAAAATAGCCTAATTGACTTGTTCTGGGCTTTGCAAGGACTTAACCAAACGACTTTTAATAGATATTTTAGCTTAATTCTAAGTAAAATACAACAGTACTCCATGGATAGCGTTAAAATTAAACTAACTTTGCTAATTGACCTTTATGGGGCACTGTTTAAATGGAGTAATGTTGGGAAACAGTTGTTAATTTTATCTCCGTAGATAAATGCGACAAAAGCTGTCCATATTCTTACACGATTTACATGTTTTTACCCTTTTCTTGTTTGAAAGTTGGTTCATTGTGCATATATTTCGCATTTTCTTGTGGAGTAATGTGATGGAGTAATGTGGAAACCCATGTTGTTTACTGTTCTCAAATTAACTGAATGATTGACAGGCGACGCTAGCACAGCAATTTCTATATGAACACTGAACATGGCTGAATGAACTCTTTTATAAAGGTTCCGTATAACTTTCAGGCCGTACGAAAATACAGTCTAGAAGGTTTTAATTCGGCACTTATCTCACTCCTTCCTCGCAACTACAAACATCACGTTTTTCTAGGATACTTTAACACCGCCAGAATGCAAAAAAAAACTTTACTGTGGCAGCCTTTATGCCATTTCCATTTGTAACATCTTTCAAAATATTTCGCTGATAGGAAACGGCAAAAGTTAACCAGGAATAATGCCGCTGATGAAAAAGATACAAGTATACATGACAACGACAGCAATTGTATAGCATTTTTTGCTTAAAAATACCCTCATGACTTTTCGTTAAATCTAGTGAAGCAGACCACCTATGGCCATTTTTTCTATGTAGTCCACGCGAAGAAAACGTCTCTTGGCTCATGAGAAAAATTAAAGGCCTTAAATGTTTTCTTCTGACGTTCTTAAAAGAAAGCGTTTTCACCAAGTGGAGTTTGTGGTCACGCTGTGAAATGTCACGCACGTCAGATGCAAAATTCTCCTATTTATCATTTTACTGAAATATAACCTTTATTGTATTTTTTATATACTTTGGAAAGTGCATTATCAGCACAGTTCCAGGGCGAGATATCTCAATCAAATGTTAAATGCGACAAGTTTTATAAGCGTTTAAAGTTGATTTCCTATTCTCCTACAATCATCGTCAAAAGTGTTGGGAAGGTTGCCTTTTTTACCTCTTCTCTTCCTTCCTCCCCCCGCCCCTGGCCCAATGTTGATCAAAACGTTAATGTTTGTGCGCGTAATTGTTCTGTTATCTCCCAACATTGAACAGGGGGGACGGGGGATATTTAGCAAAAGAGAAAACTCTCTTTTTTCAGGATTAAAATGGACTACTCTTCGGTTGTGCAGCCTTCCCAACTACTTTTGTCTGTGATTGTCTGAAAATTCTGGGTGTGGCCGTGAAAGGTCAAAACTCGACGACTTTTTGTCAGTAGAAACGTCTTCAAAAAGCACTCGTTAACAGTACTCTGTTGAAAAAAAAATATTTGCCGTACCTTGTTAAGACAATTTTTGGCGCACACGCCTGTTTATATTCGGCATGTTTTGCAACTCGGTAAGTCCAACTATTGCTCTTTCGGGAGCACAGGAAGAGGGCCAAAATACAAATGAAAGACAATTTTCGGTGAAAACTATTGACTGTAGCATAGGCTGATATGCTCCAAATCTTAAAGCAAGATATAGTGCGTTCACCACTTCCCGCAAAAATCATTCGGATTGCGACAGTGTAGCTGACATCTTCCTTAGCAGTTCCCCCATTCTTTACAACATTCAGCACATGCCAATTTGCCAAGCGAGCAAACTATGAGGCTGAGTGGAGATTTGCCGAATTCTAGAGGCTACTTTCTCCGGCTGAATAACTCTAGTTAAGCCCTTGTGGCACTGCTTTTCGAAACTGGTTTCAGAAAACGACAACAAAGTACGCTGTTGATTTAGAATAAGGCGTCTATTGTCTTCGTTAATCTAATGAAAAAGGGTAACACATGCAAAGTCATCACACACCACATTACTCCATTTTCGTAGCCGAAAATAATTCCTTTATAGTAGCGCTAACGACAAAATAGCCTAATTGACTTGTTCTGGGCTTTGCAAGGACTTAACCAAACGACTTTTAATAGATATTTTAGCTTAATTCTAAGTAAAATACAACAGTACTCCATGGATAGCGTTAAAATTAAACTAACTTTGCTAATTGACCTTTATGGGGCACTGTTTAAATGGAGTAATGTTGGGAAACAGTTGTTAATTTTATCTCCGTAGATAAATGCGACAAAAGCTGTCCATATTCTTACACGATTTACATGTTTTTACCCTTTTCTTGTTTGAAAGTTGGTTCATTGTGCATATATTTCGCATTTTCTTGTGGAGTAATGTGATGGAGTAATGTGGAAACCCATGTTGTTTACTGTTCTCAAATTAACTGAATGATTGACAGGCGACGCTAGCACAGCAATTTCTATATGAACACTGAACATGGCTGAATGAACTCTTTTATAAAGGTTCCGTATAACTTTCAGGCCGTACGAAAATACAGTCTAGAAGGTTTTAATTCGGCACTTATCTCACTCCTTCCTCGCAACTACAAACATCACGTTTTTCTAGGATACTTTAACACCGCCAGAATGCAAAAAAAAACTTTACTGTGGCAGCCTTTATGCCATTTCCATTTGTAACATCTTTCAAAATATTTCGCTGATAGGAAACGGCAAAAGTTAACCAGGAATAATGCCGCTGATGAAAAAGATACAAGTATACATGACAACGACAGCAATTGTATAGCATTTTTTGCTTAAAAATACCCTCATGACTTTTCGTTAAATCTAGTGAAGCAGACCACCTATGGCCATTTTTTCTATGTAGTCCACGCGAAGGAAAACGTCTCTTGGCTCATGAGAAAAATTAAAGGCCTTAAATGTTTTCTTCTGACGTTCTTAAAAGAAAGCGTTTTCACCAAGTGGAGTTTGTGGTCACGCTGTGAAATGTCACGCACGTCAGATGCAAAATTCTCCTATTTATCATTTTACTGAAATATAACCTTTATTGTATTTTTTATATACTTTGGAAAGTGCATTATCAGCACAGTTCCAGGGCGAGATATCTCAATCAAATGTTAAATGCGACAAGTTTTATAAGCGTTTAAAGTTGATTTCCTATTCTCCTACAATCATCGTCAAAAGTGTTGGGAAGGTTGCCTTTTTTACCTCTTCTCTTCCTTCCTCCCCCCGCCCCTGGCCCAATGTTGATCAAAACGTTAATGTTTGTGCGCGTAATTGTTCTGTTATCTCCCAACATTGAACAGGGGGGACGGGGGATATTTAGCAAAAGAGAAAACTCTCTTTTTTCAGGATTAAAATGGACTACTCTTCGGTTGTGCAGCCTTCCCAACTACTTTTGTCTGTGATTGTCTGAAAATTCTGGGTGTGGCCGTGAAAGGTCAAAACTCGACGACTTTTTGTCAGTAGAAACGTCTTCAAAAAGCACTCGTTAACAGTACTCTGTTGAAAAAAAAATATTTGCCGTACCTTGTTAAGACAATTTTTGGCGCACACGCCTGTTTATATTCGGCATGTTTTGCAACTCGGTAAGTCCAACTATTGCTCTTTCGGGAGCACAGGAAGAGGGCCAAAATACAAATGAAAGACAATTTTCGGTGAAAACTATTGACTGTAGCATAGGCTGATATGCTCCAAATCTTAAAGCAAGATATAGTGCGTTCACCACTTCCCGCAAAAATCATTCGGATTGCGACAGTGTAGCTGACATCTTCCTTAGCAGTTCCCCCATTCTTTACAACATTCAGCACATGCCAATTTGCCAAGCGAGCAAACTATGAGGCTGAGTGGAGATTTGCCGAATTCTAGAGGCTACTTTCTCCGGCTGAATAACTCTAGTTAAGCCCTTGTGGCACTGCTTTTCGAAACTGGTTTCAGAAAACGACAACAAAGTACGCTGTTGATTTAGAATAAGGCGTCTATTGTCTTCGTTAATCTAATGAAAAAGGGTAACACATGCAAAGTCATCACACACCACATTACTCCATTTTCGTAGCCGAAAATAATTCCTTTATAGTAGCGCTAACGACAAAATAGCCTAATTGACTTGTTCTGGGCTTTGCAAGGACTTAACCAAACGACTTTTAATAGATATTTTAGCTTAATTCTAAGTAAAATACAACAGTACTCCATGGATAGCGTTAAAATTAAACTAACTTTGCTAATTGACCTTTATGGGGCACTGTTTAAATGGAGTAATGTTGGGAAACAGTTGTTAATTTTATCTCCGTAGATAAATGCGACAAAAGCTGTCCATATTCCTTACACGATTTACATGTTTTTACCCTTTTCTTGTTTGAAAGTTGGTTCATTGTGCATATATTTCGCATTTTCTTGTGGAGTAATGTGATGGAGTAATGTGGAAACCCATGTTGTTTACTGTTCTCAAATTAACTGAATGATTGACAGGCGACGCTAGCACAGCAATTTCTATATGAACACTGAACATGGCTGAATGAACTCTTTTATAAAGGTTCCGTATAACTTTCAGGCCGTACGAAAATACAGTCTAGAAGGTTTTAATTCGGCACTTATCTCACTCCTTCCTCGCAACTACAAACATCACGTTTTTCTAGGATACTTTAACACCGCCAGAATGCAAAAAAAAACTTTACTGTGGCAGCCTTTATGCCATTTCCATTTGTAACATCTTTCAAAATATTTCGCTGATAGGAAACGGCAAAAGTTAACCAGGAATAATGCCGCTGATGAAAAAGATACAAGTATACATGACAACGACAGCAATTGTATAGCATTTTTTGCTTAAAAATACCCTCATGACTTTTCGTTAAATCTAGTGAAGCAGACCACCTATGGCCATTTTTTCTATGTAGTCCACGCGAAGAAAACGTCTCTTGGCTCATGAGAAAAATTAAAGGCCTTAAATGTTTTCTTCTGACGTTCTTAAAAGAAAGCGTTTTCACCAAGTGGAGTTTGTGGTCACGCTGTGAAATGTCACGCACGTCAGATGCAAAATTCTCCTATTTATCATTTTACTGAAATATAACCTTTATTGTATTTTTTATATACTTTGGAAAGTGCATTATCAGCACAGTTCCAGGGCGAGATATCTCAATCAAATGTTAAATGCGACAAGTTTTATAAGCGTTTAAAGTTGATTTCCTATTCTCCTACAATCATCGTCAAAAGTGTTGGGAAGGTTGCCTTTTTTACCTCTTCTCTTCCTTCCTCCCCCCGCCCCTGGCCCAATGTTGATCAAAACGTTAATGTTTGTGCGCGTAATTGTTCTGTTATCTCCCAACATTGAACAGGGGGGACGGGGGATATTTAGCAAAAGAGAAAACTCTCTTTTTTCAGGATTAAAATGGACTACTCTTCGGTTGTGCAGCCTTCCCAACTACTTTTGTCTGTGATTGTCTGAAAATTCTGGGTGTGGCCGTGAAAGGTCAAAACTCGACGACTTTTTGTCAGTAGAAACGTCTTCAAAAAGCACTCGTTAACAGTACTCTGTTGAAAAAAAAATATTTGCCGTACCTTGTTAAGACAATTTTTGGCGCACACGCCTGTTTATATTCGGCATGTTTTGCAACTCGGTAAGTCCAACTATTGCTCTTTCGGGAGCACAGGAAGAGGGCCAAAATACAAATGAAAGACAATTTTCGGTGAAAACTATTGACTGTAGCATAGGCTGATATGCTCCAAATCTTAAAGCAAGATATAGTGCGTTCACCACTTCCCGCAAAAATCATTCGGATTGCGACAGTGTAGCTGACATCTTCCTTAGCAGTTCCCCCATTCTTTACAACATTCAGCACATGCCAATTTGCCAAGCGAGCAAACTATGAGGCTGAGTGGAGATTTGCCGAATTCTAGAGGCTACTTTCTCCGGCTGAATAACTCTAGTTAAGCCCTTGTGGCACTGCTTTTCGAAACTGGTTTCAGAAAACGACAACAAAGTACGCTGTTGATTTAGAATAAGGCGTCTATTGTCTTCGTTAATCTAATGAAAAAGGGTAACACATGCAAAGTCATCACACACCACATTACTCCATTTTCGTAGCCGAAAATAATTCCTTTATAGTAGCGCTAACGACAAAATAGCCTAATTGACTTGTTCTGGGCTTTGCAAGGACTTAACCAAACGACTTTTAATAGATATTTTAGCTTAATTCTAAGTAAAATACAACAGTACTCCATGGATAGCGTTAAAATTAAACTAACTTTGCTAATTGACCTTTATGGGGCACTGTTTAAATGGAGTAATGTTGGGAAACAGTTGTTAATTTTATCTCCGTAGATAAATGCGACAAAAGCTGTCCATATTCTTACACGATTTACATGTTTTTACCCTTTTCTTGTTTGAAAGTTGGTTCATTGTGCATATATTTCGCATTTTCTTGTGGAGTAATGTGATGGAGTAATGTGGAAACCCATGTTGTTTACTGTTCTCAAATTAACTGAATGATTGACAGGCGACGCTAGCACAGCAATTTCTATATGAACACTGAACATGGCTGAATGAACTCTTTTATAAAGGTTCCGTATAACTTTCAGGCCGTACGAAAATACAGTCTAGAAGGTTTTAATTCGGCACTTATCTCACTCCTTCCTCGCAACTACAAACATCACGTTTTTCTAGGATACTTTAACACCGCCAGAATGCAAAAAAAAACTTTACTGTGGCAGCCTTTATGCCATTTCCATTTGTAACATCTTTCAAAATATTTCGCTGATAGGAAACGGCAAAAGTTAACCAGGAATAATGCCGCTGATGAAAAAGATACAAGTATACATGACAACGACAGCAATTGTATAGCATTTTTTGCTTAAAAATACCCTCATGACTTTTCGTTAAATCTAGTGAAGCAGACCACCTATGGCCATTTTTTCTATGTAGTCCACGCGAAGAAAACGTCTCTTGGCTCATGAGAAAAATTAAAGGCCTTAAATGTTTTCTTCTGACGTTCTTAAAAGAAAGCGTTTTCACCAAGTGGAGTTTGTGGTCACGCTGTGAAATGTCACGCACGTCAGATGCAAAATTCTCCTATTTATCATTTTACTGAAATATAACCTTTATTGTATTTTTTATATACTTTGGAAAGTGCATTATCAGCACAGTTCCAGGGCGAGATATCTCAATCAAATGTTAAATGCGACAAGTTTTATAAGCGTTTAAAGTTGATTTCCTATTCTCCTACAATCATCGTCAAAAGTGTTGGGAAGGTTGCCTTTTTTACCTCTTCTCTTCCTTCCTCCCCCCGCCCCTGGCCCAATGTTGATCAAAACGTTAATGTTTGTGCGCGTAATTGTTCTGTTATCTCCCAACATTGAACAGGGGGGACGGGGGATATTTAGCAAAAGAGAAAACTCTCTTTTTTCAGGATTAAAATGGACTACTCTTCGGTTGTGCAGCCTTCCCAACTACTTTTGTCTGTGATTGTCTGAAAATTCTGGGTGTGGCCGTGAAAGGTCAAAACTCGACGACTTTTTGTCAGTAGAAACGTCTTCAAAAAGCACTCGTTAACAGTACTCTGTTGAAAAAAAAATATTTGCCGTACCTTGTTAAGACAATTTTTGGCGCACACGCCTGTTTATATTCGGCATGTTTTGCAACTCGGTAAGTCCAACTATTGCTCTTTCGGGAGCACAGGAAGAGGGCCAAAATACAAATGAAAGACAATTTTCGGTGAAAACTATTGACTGTAGCATAGGCTGATATGCTCCAAATCTTAAAGCAAGATATAGTGCGTTCACCACTTCCCGCAAAAATCATTCGGATTGCGACAGTGTAGCTGACATCTTCCTTAGCAGTTCCCCCATTCTTTACAACATTCAGCACATGCCAATTTGCCAAGCGAGCAAACTATGAGGCTGAGTGGAGATTTGCCGAATTCTAGAGGCTACTTTCTCCGGCTGAATAACTCTAGTTAAGCCCTTGTGGCACTGCTTTTCGAAACTGGTTTCAGAAAACGACAACAAAGTACGCTGTTGATTTAGAATAAGGCGTCTATTGTCTTCGTTAATCTAATGAAAAAGGGTAACACATGCAAAGTCATCACACACCACATTACTCCATTTTCGTAGCCGAAAATAATTCCTTTATAGTAGCGCTAACGACAAAATAGCCTAATTGACTTGTTCTGGGCTTTGCAAGGACTTAACCAAACGACTTTTAATAGATATTTTAGCTTAATTCTAAGTAAAATACAACAGTACTCCATGGATAGCGTTAAAATTAAACTAACTTTGCTAATTGACCTTTATGGGGCACTGTTTAAATGGAGTAATGTTGGGAAACAGTTGTTAATTTTATCTCCGTAGATAAATGCGACAAAAGCTGTCCATATTCTTACACGATTTACATGTTTTTACCCTTTTCTTGTTTGAAAGTTGGTTCATTGTGCATATATTTCGCATTTTCTTGTGGAGTAATGTGATGGAGTAATGTGGAAACCCATGTTGTTTACTGTTCTCAAATTAACTGAATGATTGACAGGCGACGCTAGCACAGCAATTTCTATATGAACACTGAACATGGCTGAATGAACTCTTTTATAAAGGTTCCGTATAACTTTCAGGCCGTACGAAAATACAGTCTAGAAGGTTTTAATTCGGCACTTATCTCACTCCTTCCTCGCAACTACAAACATCACGTTTTTCTAGGATACTTTAACACCGCCAGAATGCAAAAAAAAACTTTACTGTGGCAGCCTTTATGCCATTTCCATTTGTAACATCTTTCAAAATATTTCGCTGATAGGAAACGGCAAAAGTTAACCAGGAATAATGCCGCTGATGAAAAAGATACAAGTATACATGACAACGACAGCAATTGTATAGCATTTTTTGCTTAAAAATACCCTCATGACTTTTCGTTAAATCTAGTGAAGCAGACCACCTATGGCCATTTTTTCTATGTAGTCCACGCGAAGAAAACGTCTCTTGGCTCATGAGAAAAATTAAAGGCCTTAAATGTTTTCTTCTGACGTTCTTAAAAGAAAGCGTTTTCACCAAGTGGAGTTTGTGGTCACGCTGTGAAATGTCACGCACGTCAGATGCAAAATTCTCCTATTTATCATTTTACTGAAATATAACCTTTATTGTATTTTTTATATACTTTGGAAAGTGCATTATCAGCACAGTTCCAGGGCGAGATATCTCAATCAAATGTTAAATGCGACAAGTTTTATAAGCGTTTAAAGTTGATTTCCTATTCTCCTACAATCATCGTCAAAAGTGTTGGGAAGGTTGCCTTTTTTACCTCTTCTCTTCCTTCCTCCCCCCGCCCCTGGCCCAATGTTGATCAAAACGTTAATGTTTGTGCGCGTAATTGTTCTGTTATCTCCCAACATTGAACAGGGGGGACGGGGGATATTTAGCAAAAGAGAAAACTCTCTTTTTTCAGGATTAAAATGGACTACTCTTCGGTTGTGCAGCCTTCCCAACTACTTTTGTCTGTGATTGTCTGAAAATTCTGGGTGTGGCCGTGAAAGGTCAAAACTCGACGACTTTTTGTCAGTAGAAACGTCTTCAAAAAGCACTCGTTAACAGTACTCTGTTGAAAAAAAAATATTTGCCGTACCTTGTTAAGACAATTTTTGGCGCACACGCCTGTTTATATTCGGCATGTTTTGCAACTCGGTAAGTCCAACTATTGCTCTTTCGGGAGCACAGGAAGAGGGCCAAAATACAAATGAAAGACAATTTTCGGTGAAAACTATTGACTGTAGCATAGGCTGATATGCTCCAAATCTTAAAGCAAGATATAGTGCGTTCACCACTTCCCGCAAAAATCATTCGGATTGCGACAGTGTAGCTGACATCTTCCTTAGCAGTTCCCCCATTCTTTACAACATTCAGCACATGCCAATTTGCCAAGCGAGCAAACTATGAGGCTGAGTGGAGATTTGCCGAATTCTAGAGGCTACTTTCTCCGGCTGAATAACTCTAGTTAAGCCCTTGTGGCACTGCTTTTCGAAACTGGTTTCAGAAAACGACAACAAAGTACGCTGTTGATTTAGAATAAGGCGTCTATTGTCTTCGTTAATCTAATGAAAAAGGGTAACACATGCAAAGTCATCACACACCACATTACTCCATTTTCGTAGCCGAAAATAATTCCTTTATAGTAGCGCTAACGACAAAATAGCCTAATTGACTTGTTCTGGGCTTTGCAAGGACTTAACCAAACGACTTTTAATAGATATTTTAGCTTAATTCTAAGTAAAATACAACAGTACTCCATGGATAGCGTTAAAATTAAACTAACTTTGCTAATTGACCTTTATGGGGCACTGTTTAAATGGAGTAATGTTGGGAAACAGTTGTTAATTTTATCTCCGTAGATAAATGCGACAAAAGCTGTCCATATTCTTACACGATTTACATGTTTTTACCCTTTTCTTGTTTGAAAGTTGGTTCATTGTGCATATATTTCGCATTTTCTTGTGGAGTAATGTGATGGAGTAATGTGGAAACCCATGTTGTTTACTGTTCTCAAATTAACTGAATGATTGACAGGCGACGCTAGCACAGCAATTTCTATATGAACACTGAACATGGCTGAATGAACTCTTTTATAAAGGTTCCGTATAACTTTCAGGCCGTACGAAAATACAGTCTAGAAGGTTTTAATTCGGCACTTATCTCACTCCTTCCTCGCAACTACAAACATCACGTTTTTCTAGGATACTTTAACACCGCCAGAATGCAAAAAAAAACTTTACTGTGGCAGCCTTTATGCCATTTCCATTTGTAACATCTTTCAAAATATTTCGCTGATAGGAAACGGCAAAAGTTAACCAGGAATAATGCCGCTGATGAAAAAGATACAAGTATACATGACAACGACAGCAATTGTATAGCATTTTTTGCTTAAAAATACCCTCATGACTTTTCGTTAAATCTAGTGAAGCAGACCACCTATGGCCATTTTTTCTATGTAGTCCACGCGAAGAAAACGTCTCTTGGCTCATGAGAAAAATTAAAGGCCTTAAATGTTTTCTTCTGACGTTCTTAAAAGAAAGCGTTTTCACCAAGTGGAGTTTGTGGTCACGCTGTGAAATGTCACGCACGTCAGATGCAAAATTCTCCTATTTATCATTTTACTGAAATATAACCTTTATTGTATTTTTTATATACTTTGGAAAGTGCATTATCAGCACAGTTCCAGGGCGAGATATCTCAATCAAATGTTAAATGCGACAAGTTTTATAAGCGTTTAAAGTTGATTTCCTATTCTCCTACAATCATCGTCAAAAGTGTTGGGAAGGTTGCCTTTTTTACCTCTTCTCTTCCTTCCTCCCCCCGCCCCTGGCCCAATGTTGATCAAAACGTTAATGTTTGTGCGCGTAATTGTTCTGTTATCTCCCAACATTGAACAGGGGGGACGGGGGATATTTAGCAAAAGAGAAAACTCTCTTTTTTCAGGATTAAAATGGACTACTCTTCGGTTGTGCAGCCTTCCCAACTACTTTTGTCTGTGATTGTCTGAAAATTCTGGGTGTGGCCGTGAAAGGTCAAAACTCGACGACTTTTTGTCAGTAGAAACGTCTTCAAAAAGCACTCGTTAACAGTACTCTGTTGAAAAAAAAATATTTGCCGTACCTTGTTAAGACAATTTTTGGCGCACACGCCTGTTTATATTCGGCATGTTTTGCAACTCGGTAAGTCCAACTATTGCTCTTTCGGGAGCACAGGAAGAGGGCCAAAATACAAATGAAAGACAATTTTCGGTGAAAACTATTGACTGTAGCATAGGCTGATATGCTCCAAATCTTAAAGCAAGATATAGTGCGTTCACCACTTCCCGCAAAAATCATTCGGATTGCGACAGTGTAGCTGACATCTTCCTTAGCAGTTCCCCCATTCTTTACAACATTCAGCACATGCCAATTTGCCAAGCGAGCAAACTATGAGGCTGAGTGGAGATTTGCCGAATTCTAGAGGCTACTTTCTCCGGCTGAATAACTCTAGTTAAGCCCTTGTGGCACTGCTTTTCGAAACTGGTTTCAGAAAACGACAACAAAGTACGCTGTTGATTTAGAATAAGGCGTCTATTGTCTTCGTTAATCTAATGAAAAAGGGTAACACATGCAAAGTCATCACACACCACATTACTCCATTTTCGTAGCCGAAAATAATTCCTTTATAGTAGCGCTAACGACAAAATAGCCTAATTGACTTGTTCTGGGCTTTGCAAGGACTTAACCAAACGACTTTTAATAGATATTTTAGCTTAATTCTAAGTAAAATACAACAGTACTCCATGGATAGCGTTAAAATTAAACTAACTTTGCTAATTGACCTTTATGGGGCACTGTTTAAATGGAGTAATGTTGGGAAACAGTTGTTAATTTTATCTCCGTAGATAAATGCGACAAAAGCTGTCCATATTCTTACACGATTTACATGTTTTTACCCTTTTCTTGTTTGAAAGTTGGTTCATTGTGCATATATTTCGCATTTTCTTGTGGAGTAATGTGATGGAGTAATGTGGAAACCCATGTTGTTTACTGTTCTCAAATTAACTGAATGATTGACAGGCGACGCTAGCACAGCAATTTCTATATGAACACTGAACATGGCTGAATGAACTCTTTTATAAAGGTTCCGTATAACTTTCAGGCCGTACGAAAATACAGTCTAGAAGGTTTTAATTCGGCACTTATCTCACTCCTTCCTCGCAACTACAAACATCACGTTTTTCTAGGATACTTTAACACCGCCAGAATGCAAAAAAAAACTTTACTGTGGCAGCCTTTATGCCATTTCCATTTGTAACATCTTTCAAAATATTTCGCTGATAGGAAACGGCAAAAGTTAACCAGGAATAATGCCGCTGATGAAAAAGATACAAGTATACATGACAACGACAGCAATTGTATAGCATTTTTTGCTTAAAAATACCCTCATGACTTTTCGTTAAATCTAGTGAAGCAGACCACCTATGGCCATTTTTTCTATGTAGTCCACGCGAAGAAAACGTCTCTTGGCTCATGAGAAAAATTAAAGGCCTTAAATGTTTTCTTCTGACGTTCTTAAAAGAAAGCGTTTTCACCAAGTGGAGTTTGTGGTCACGCTGTGAAATGTCACGCACGTCAGATGCAAAATTCTCCTATTTATCATTTTACTGAAATATAACCTTTATTGTATTTTTTATATACTTTGGAAAGTGCATTATCAGCACAGTTCCAGGGCGAGATATCTCAATCAAATGTTAAATGCGACAAGTTTTATAAGCGTTTAAAGTTGATTTCCTATTCTCCTACAATCATCGTCAAAAGTGTTGGGAAGGTTGCCTTTTTTACCTCTTCTCTTCCTTCCTCCCCCCGCCCCTGGCCCAATGTTGATCAAAACGTTAATGTTTGTGCGCGTAATTGTTCTGTTATCTCCCAACATTGAACAGGGGGGACGGGGGATATTTAGCAAAAGAGAAAACTCTCTTTTTTCAGGATTAAAATGGACTACTCTTCGGTTGTGCAGCCTTCCCAACTACTTTTGTCTGTGATTGTCTGAAAATTCTGGGTGTGGCCGTGAAAGGTCAAAACTCGACGACTTTTTGTCAGTAGAAACGTCTTCAAAAAGCACTCGTTAACAGTACTCTGTTGAAAAAAAAATATTTGCCGTACCTTGTTAAGACAATTTTTGGCGCACACGCCTGTTTATATTCGGCATGTTTTGCAACTCGGTAAGTCCAACTATTGCTCTTTCGGGAGCACAGGAAGAGGGCCAAAATACAAATGAAAGACAATTTTCGGTGAAAACTATTGACTGTAGCATAGGCTGATATGCTCCAAATCTTAAAGCAAGATATAGTGCGTTCACCACTTCCCGCAAAAATCATTCGGATTGCGACAGTGTAGCTGACATCTTCCTTAGCAGTTCCCCCATTCTTTACAACATTCAGCACATGCCAATTTGCCAAGCGAGCAAACTATGAGGCTGAGTGGAGATTTGCCGAATTCTAGAGGCTACTTTCTCCGGCTGAATAACTCTAGTTAAGCCCTTGTGGCACTGCTTTTCGAAACTGGTTTCAGAAAACGACAACAAAGTACGCTGTTGATTTAGAATAAGGCGTCTATTGTCTTCGTTAATCTAATGAAAAAGGGTAACACATGCAAAGTCATCACACACCACATTACTCCATTTTCGTAGCCGAAAATAATTCCTTTATAGTAGCGCTAACGACAAAATAGCCTAATTGACTTGTTCTGGGCTTTGCAAGGACTTAACCAAACGACTTTTAATAGATATTTTAGCTTAATTCTAAGTAAAATACAACAGTACTCCATGGATAGCGTTAAAATTAAACTAACTTTGCTAATTGACCTTTATGGGGCACTGTTTAAATGGAGTAATGTTGGGAAACAGTTGTTAATTTTATCTCCGTAGATAAATGCGACAAAAGCTGTCCATATTCTTACACGATTTACATGTTTTTACCCTTTTCTTGTTTGAAAGTTGGTTCATTGTGCATATATTTCGCATTTTCTTGTGGAGTAATGTGATGGAGTAATGTGGAAACCCATGTTGTTTACTGTTCTCAAATTAACTGAATGATTGACAGGCGACGCTAGCACAGCAATTTCTATATGAACACTGAACATGGCTGAATGAACTCTTTTATAAAGGTTCCGTATAACTTTCAGGCCGTACGAAAATACAGTCTAGAAGGTTTTAATTCGGCACTTATCTCACTCCTTCCTCGCAACTACAAACATCACGTTTTTCTAGGATACTTTAACACCGCCAGAATGCAAAAAAAAACTTTACTGTGGCAGCCTTTATGCCATTTCCATTTGTAACATCTTTCAAAATATTTCGCTGATAGGAAACGGCAAAAGTTAACCAGGAATAATGCCGCTGATGAAAAAGATACAAGTATACATGACAACGACAGCAATTGTATAGCATTTTTTGCTTAAAAATACCCTCATGACTTTTCGTTAAATCTAGTGAAGCAGACCACCTATGGCCATTTTTTCTATGTAGTCCACGCGAAGAAAACGTCTCTTGGCTCATGAGAAAAATTAAAGGCCTTAAATGTTTTCTTCTGACGTTCTTAAAAGAAAGCGTTTTCACCAAGTGGAGTTTGTGGTCACGCTGTGAAATGTCACGCACGTCAGATGCAAAATTCTCCTATTTATCATTTTACTGAAATATAACCTTTATTGTATTTTTTATATACTTTGGAAAGTGCATTATCAGCACAGTTCCAGGGCGAGATATCTCAATCAAATGTTAAATGCGACAAGTTTTATAAGCGTTTAAAGTTGATTTCCTATTCTCCTACAATCATCGTCAAAAGTGTTGGGAAGGTTGCCTTTTTTACCTCTTCTCTTCCTTCCTCCCCCCGCCCCTGGCCCAATGTTGATCAAAACGTTAATGTTTGTGCGCGTAATTGTTCTGTTATCTCCCAACATTGAACAGGGGGGACGGGGGATATTTAGCAAAAGAGAAAACTCTCTTTTTTCAGGATTAAAATGGACTACTCTTCGGTTGTGCAGCCTTCCCAACTACTTTTGTCTGTGATTGTCTGAAAATTCTGGGTGTGGCCGTGAAAGGTCAAAACTCGACGACTTTTTGTCAGTAGAAACGTCTTCAAAAAGCACTCGTTAACAGTACTCTGTTGAAAAAAAAATATTTGCCGTACCTTGTTAAGACAATTTTTGGCGCACACGCCTGTTTATATTCGGCATGTTTTGCAACTCGGTAAGTCCAACTATTGCTCTTTCGGGAGCACAGGAAGAGGGCCAAAATACAAATGAAAGACAATTTTCGGTGAAAACTATTGACTGTAGCATAGGCTGATATGCTCCAAATCTTAAAGCAAGATATAGTGCGTTCACCACTTCCCGCAAAAATCATTCGGATTGCGACAGTGTAGCTGACATCTTCCTTAGCAGTTCCCCCATTCTTTACAACATTCAGCACATGCCAATTTGCCAAGCGAGCAAACTATGAGGCTGAGTGGAGATTTGCCGAATTCTAGAGGCTACTTTCTCCGGCTGAATAACTCTAGTTAAGCCCTTGTGGCACTGCTTTTCGAAACTGGTTTCAGAAAACGACAACAAAGTACGCTGTTGATTTAGAATAAGGCGTCTATTGTCTTCGTTAATCTAATGAAAAAGGGTAACACATGCAAAGTCATCACACACCACATTACTCCATTTTCGTAGCCGAAAATAATTCCTTTATAGTAGCGCTAACGACAAAATAGCCTAATTGACTTGTTCTGGGCTTTGCAAGGACTTAACCAAACGACTTTTAATAGATATTTTAGCTTAATTCTAAGTAAAATACAACAGTACTCCATGGATAGCGTTAAAATTAAACTAACTTTGCTAATTGACCTTTATGGGGCACTGTTTAAATGGAGTAATGTTGGGAAACAGTTGTTAATTTTATCTCCGTAGATAAATGCGACAAAAGCTGTCCATATTCTTACACGATTTACATGTTTTTACCCTTTTCTTGTTTGAAAGTTGGTTCATTGTGCATATATTTCGCATTTTCTTGTGGAGTAATGTGATGGAGTAATGTGGAAACCCATGTTGTTTACTGTTCTCAAATTAACTGAATGATTGACAGGCGACGCTAGCACAGCAATTTCTATATGAACACTGAACATGGCTGAATGAACTCTTTTATAAAGGTTCCGTATAACTTTCAGGCCGTACGAAAATACAGTCTAGAAGGTTTTAATTCGGCACTTATCTCACTCCTTCCTCGCAACTACAAACATCACGTTTTTCTAGGATACTTTAACACCGCCAGAATGCAAAAAAAAACTTTACTGTGGCAGCCTTTATGCCATTTCCATTTGTAACATCTTTCAAAATATTTCGCTGATAGGAAACGGCAAAAGTTAACCAGGAATAATGCCGCTGATGAAAAAGATACAAGTATACATGACAACGACAGCAATTGTATAGCATTTTTTGCTTAAAAATACCCTCATGACTTTTCGTTAAATCTAGTGAAGCAGACCACCTATGGCCATTTTTTCTATGTAGTCCACGCGAAGAAAACGTCTCTTGGCTCATGAGAAAAATTAAAGGCCTTAAATGTTTTCTTCTGACGTTCTTAAAAGAAAGCGTTTTCACCAAGTGGAGTTTGTGGTCACGCTGTGAAATGTCACGCACGTCAGATGCAAAATTCTCCTATTTATCATTTTACTGAAATATAACCTTTATTGTATTTTTTATATACTTTGGAAAGTGCATTATCAGCACAGTTCCAGGGCGAGATATCTCAATCAAATGTTAAATGCGACAAGTTTTATAAGCGTTTAAAGTTGATTTCCTATTCTCCTACAATCATCGTCAAAAGTGTTGGGAAGGTTGCCTTTTTTACCTCTTCTCTTCCTTCCTCCCCCCGCCCCTGGCCCAATGTTGATCAAAACGTTAATGTTTGTGCGCGTAATTGTTCTGTTATCTCCCAACATTGAACAGGGGGGACGGGGGATATTTAGCAAAAGAGAAAACTCTCTTTTTTCAGGATTAAAATGGACTACTCTTCGGTTGTGCAGCCTTCCCAACTACTTTTGTCTGTGATTGTCTGAAAATTCTGGGTGTGGCCGTGAAAGGTCAAAACTCGACGACTTTTTGTCAGTAGAAACGTCTTCAAAAAGCACTCGTTAACAGTACTCTGTTGAAAAAAAAATATTTGCCGTACCTTGTTAAGACAATTTTTAGCGCACACGCCTGTTTATATTCGGCATGTTTTGCAACTCGGTAAGTCCAACTATTGCTCTTTCGGGAGCACAGGAAGAGGGCCAAAATACAAATGAAAGACAATTTTCGGTGAAAACTATTGACTGTAGCATAGGCTGATATGCTCCAAATCTTAAAGCAAGATATAGTGCGTTCACCACTTCCCGCAAAAATCATTCGGATTGCGACAGTGTAGCTGACATCTTCCTTAGCAGTTCCCCCATTCTTTACAACATTCAGCACATGCCAATTTGCCAAGCGAGCAAACTATGAGGCTGAGTGGAGATTTGCCGAATTCTAGAGGCTACTTTCTCCGGCTGAATAACTCTAGTTAAGCCCTTGTGGCACTGCTTTTCGAAACTGGTTTCAGAAAACGACAACAAAGTACGCTGTTGATTTAGAATAAGGCGTCTATTGTCTTCGTTAATCTAATGAAAAAGGGTAACACATGCAAAGTCATCACACACCACATTACTCCATTTTCGTAGCCGAAAATAATTCCTTTATAGTAGCGCTAACGACAAAATAGCCTAATTGACTTGTTCTGGGCTTTGCAAGGACTTAACCAAACGACTTTTAATAGATATTTTAGCTTAATTCTAAGTAAAATACAACAGTACTCCATGGATAGCGTTAAAATTAAACTAACTTTGCTAATTGACCTTTATGGGGCACTGTTTAAATGGAGTAATGTTGGGAAACAGTTGTTAATTTTATCTCCGTAGATAAATGCGACAAAAGCTGTCCATATTCTTACACGATTTACATGTTTTTACCCTTTTCTTGTTTGAAAGTTGGTTCATTGTGCATATATTTCGCATTTTCTTGTGGAGTAATGTGATGGAGTAATGTGGAAACCCATGTTGTTTACTGTTCTCAAATTAACTGAATGATTGACAGGCGACGCTAGCACAGCAATTTCTATATGAACACTGAACATGGCTGAATGAACTCTTTTATAAAGGTTCCGTATAACTTTCAGGCCGTACGAAAATACAGTCTAGAAGGTTTTAATTCGGCACTTATCTCACTCCTTCCTCGCAACTACAAACATCACGTTTTTCTAGGATACTTTAACACCGCCAGAATGCAAAAAAAAACTTTACTGTGGCAGCCTTTATGCCATTTCCATTTGTAACATCTTTCAAAATATTTCGCTGATAGGAAACGGCAAAAGTTAACCAGGAATAATGCCGCTGATGAAAAAGATACAAGTATACATGACAACGACAGCAATTGTATAGCATTTTTTGCTTAAAAATACCCTCATGACTTTTCGTTAAATCTAGTGAAGCAGACCACCTATGGCCATTTTTTCTATGTAGTCCACGCGAAGAAAACGTCTCTTGGCTCATGAGAAAAATTAAAGGCCTTAAATGTTTTCTTCTGACGTTCTTAAAAGAAAGCGTTTTCACCAAGTGGAGTTTGTGGTCACGCTGTGAAATGTCACGCACGTCAGATGCAAAATTCTCCTATTTATCATTTTACTGAAATATAACCTTTATTGTATTTTTTATATACTTTGGAAAGTGCATTATCAGCACAGTTCCAGGGCGAGATATCTCAATCAAATGTTAAATGCGACAAGTTTTATAAGCGTTTAAAGTTGATTTCCTATTCTCCTACAATCATCGTCAAAAGTGTTGGGAAGGTTGCCTTTTTTACCTCTTCTCTTCCTTCCTCCCCCCGCCCCTGGCCCAATGTTGATCAAAACGTTAATGTTTGTGCGCGTAATTGTTCTGTTATCTCCCAACATTGAACAGGGGGGACGGGGGATATTTAGCAAAAGAGAAAACTCTCTTTTTTCAGGATTAAAATGGACTACTCTTCGGTTGTGCAGCCTTCCCAACTACTTTTGTCTGTGATTGTCTGAAAATTCTGGGTGTGGCCGTGAAAGGTCAAAACTCGACGACTTTTTGTCAGTAGAAACGTCTTCAAAAAGCACTCGTTAACAGTACTCTGTTGAAAAAAAAATATTTGCCGTACCTTGTTAAGACAATTTTTGGCGCACACGCCTGTTTATATTCGGCATGTTTTGCAACTCGGTAAGTCCAACTATTGCTCTTTCGGGAGCACAGGAAGAGGGCCAAAATACAAATGAAAGACAATTTTCGGTGAAAACTATTGACTGTAGCATAGGCTGATATGCTCCAAATCTTAAAGCAAGATATAGTGCGTTCACCACTTCCCGCAAAAATCATTCGGATTGCGACAGTGTAGCTGACATCTTCCTTAGCAGTTCCCCCATTCTTTACAACATTCAGCACATGCCAATTTGCCAAGCGAGCAAACTATGAGGCTGAGTGGAGATTTGCCGAATTCTAGAGGCTACTTTCTCCGGCTGAATAACTCTAGTTAAGCCCTTGTGGCACTGCTTTTCGAAACTGGTTTCAGAAAACGACAACAAAGTACGCTGTTGATTTAGAATAAGGCGTCTATTGTCTTCGTTAATCTAATGAAAAAGGGTAACACATGCAAAGTCATCACACACCACATTACTCCATTTTCGTAGCCGAAAATAATTCCTTTATAGTAGCGCTAACGACAAAATAGCCTAATTGACTTGTTCTGGGCTTTGCAAGGACTTAACCAAACGACTTTTAATAGATATTTTAGCTTAATTCTAAGTAAAATACAACAGTACTCCATGGATAGCGTTAAAATTAAACTAACTTTGCTAATTGACCTTTATGGGGCACTGTTTAAATGGAGTAATGTTGGGAAACAGTTGTTAATTTTATCTCCGTAGATAAATGCGACAAAAGCTGTCCATATTCTTACACGATTTACATGTTTTTACCCTTTTCTTGTTTGAAAGTTGGTTCATTGTGCATATATTTCGCATTTTCTTGTGGAGTAATGTGATGGAGTAATGTGGAAACCCATGTTGTTTACTGTTCTCAAATTAACTGAATGATTGACAGGCGACGCTAGCACAGCAATTTCTATATGAACACTGAACATGGCTGAATGAACTCTTTTATAAAGGTTCCGTATAACTTTCAGGCCGTACGAAAATACAGTCTAGAAGGTTTTAATTCGGCACTTATCTCACTCCTTCCTCGCAACTACAAACATCACGTTTTTCTAGGATACTTTAACACCGCCAGAATGCAAAAAAAAACTTTACTGTGGCAGCCTTTATGCCATTTCCATTTGTAACATCTTTCAAAATATTTCGCTGATAGGAAACGGCAAAAGTTAACCAGGAATAATGCCGCTGATGAAAAAGATACAAGTATACATGACAACGACAGCAATTGTATAGCATTTTTTGCTTAAAAATACCCTCATGACTTTTCGTTAAATCTAGTGAAGCAGACCACCTATGGCCATTTTTTCTATGTAGTCCACGCGAAGAAAACGTCTCTTGGCTCATGAGAAAAATTAAAGGCCTTAAATGTTTTCTTCTGACGTTCTTAAAAGAAAGCGTTTTCACCAAGTGGAGTTTGTGGTCACGCTGTGAAATGTCACGCACGTCAGATGCAAAATTCTCCTATTTATCATTTTACTGAAATATAACCTTTATTGTATTTTTTATATACTTTGGAAAGTGCATTATCAGCACAGTTCCAGGGCGAGATATCTCAATCAAATGTTAAATGCGACAAGTTTTATAAGCGTTTAAAGTTGATTTCCTATTCTCCTACAATCATCGTCAAAAGTGTTGGGAAGGTTGCCTTTTTTACCTCTTCTCTTCCTTCCTCCCCCCGCCCCTGGCCCAATGTTGATCAAAACGTTAATGTTTGTGCGCGTAATTGTTCTGTTATCTCCCAACATTGAACAGGGGGGACGGGGGATATTTAGCAAAAGAGAAAACTCTCTTTTTTCAGGATTAAAATGGACTACTCTTCGGTTGTGCAGCCTTCCCAACTACTTTTGTCTGTGATTGTCTGAAAATTCTGGGTGTGGCCGTGAAAGGTCAAAACTCGACGACTTTTTGTCAGTAGAAACGTCTTCAAAAAGCACTCGTTAACAGTACTCTGTTGAAAAAAAAATATTTGCCGTACCTTGTTAAGACAATTTTTGGCGCACACGCCTGTTTATATTCGGCATGTTTTGCAACTCGGTAAGTCCAACTATTGCTCTTTCGGGAGCACAGGAAGAGGGCCAAAATACAAATGAAAGACAATTTTCGGTGAAAACTATTGACTGTAGCATAGGCTGATATGCTCCAAATCTTAAAGCAAGATATAGTGCGTTCACCACTTCCCGCAAAAATCATTCGGATTGCGACAGTGTAGCTGACATCTTCCTTAGCAGTTCCCCCATTCTTTACAACATTCAGCACATGCCAATTTGCCAAGCGAGCAAACTATGAGGCTGAGTGGAGATTTGCCGAATTCTAGAGGCTACTTTCTCCGGCTGAATAACTCTAGTTAAGCCCTTGTGGCACTGCTTTTCGAAACTGGTTTCAGAAAACGACAACAAAGTACGCTGTTGATTTAGAATAAGGCGTCTATTGTCTTCGTTAATCTAATGAAAAAGGGTAACACATGCAAAGTCATCACACACCACATTACTCCATTTTCGTAGCCGAAAATAATTCCTTTATAGTAGCGCTAACGACAAAATAGCCTAATTGACTTGTTCTGGGCTTTGCAAGGACTTAACCAAACGACTTTTAATAGATATTTTAGCTTAATTCTAAGTAAAATACAACAGTACTCCATGGATAGCGTTAAAATTAAACTAACTTTGCTAATTGACCTTTATGGGGCACTGTTTAAATGGAGTAATGTTGGGAAACAGTTGTTAATTTTATCTCCGTAGATAAATGCGACAAAAGCTGTCCATATTCTTACACGATTTACATGTTTTTACCCTTTTCTTGTTTGAAAGTTGGTTCATTGTGCATATATTTCGCATTTTCTTGTGGAGTAATGTGATGGAGTAATGTGGAAACCCATGTTGTTTACTGTTCTCAAATTAACTGAATGATTGACAGGCGACGCTAGCACAGCAATTTCTATATGAACACTGAACATGGCTGAATGAACTCTTTTATAAAGGTTCCGTATAACTTTCAGGCCGTACGAAAATACAGTCTAGAAGGTTTTAATTCGGCACTTATCTCACTCCTTCCTCGCAACTACAAACATCACGTTTTTCTAGGATACTTTAACACCGCCAGAATGCAAAAAAAAACTTTACTGTGGCAGCCTTTATGCCATTTCCATTTGTAACATCTTTCAAAATATTTCGCTGATAGGAAACGGCAAAAGTTAACCAGGAATAATGCCGCTGATGAAAAAGATACAAGTATACATGACAACGACAGCAATTGTATAGCATTTTTTGCTTAAAAATACCCTCATGACTTTTCGTTAAATCTAGTGAAGCAGACCACCTATGGCCATTTTTTCTATGTAGTCCACGCGAAGAAAACGTCTCTTGGCTCATGAGAAAAATTAAAGGCCTTAAATGTTTTCTTCTGACGTTCTTAAAAGAAAGCGTTTTCACCAAGTGGAGTTTGTGGTCACGCTGTGAAATGTCACGCACGTCAGATGCAAAATTCTCCTATTTATCATTTTACTGAAATATAACCTTTATTGTATTTTTTATATACTTTGGAAAGTGCATTATCAGCACAGTTCCAGGGCGAGATATCTCAATCAAATGTTAAATGCGACAAGTTTTATAAGCGTTTAAAGTTGATTTCCTATTCTCCTACAATCATCGTCAAAAGTGTTGGGAAGGTTGCCTTTTTTACCTCTTCTCTTCCTTCCTCCCCCCGCCCCTGGCCCAATGTTGATCAAAACGTTAATGTTTGTGCGCGTAATTGTTCTGTTATCTCCCAACATTGAACAGGGGGGACGGGGGATATTTAGCAAAAGAGAAAACTCTCTTTTTTCAGGATTAAAATGGACTACTCTTCGGTTGTGCAGCCTTCCCAACTACTTTTGTCTGTGATTGTCTGAAAATTCTGGGTGTGGCCGTGAAAGGTCAAAACTCGACGACTTTTTGTCAGTAGAAACGTCTTTAAAAAGCACTCGTTAACAGTACTCTGTTGAAAAAAAAATATTTGCCGTACCTTGTTAAGACAATTTTTGGCGCACACGCCTGTTTATATTCGGCATGTTTTGCAACTCGGTAAGTCCAACTATTGCTCTTTCGGGAGCACAGGAAGAGGGCCAAAATACAAATGAAAGACAATTTTCGGTGAAAACTATTGACTGTAGCATAGGCTGATATGCTCCAAATCTTAAAGCAAGATATAGTGCGTTCACCACTTCCCGCAAAAATCATTCGGATTGCGACAGTGTAGCTGACATCTTCCTTAGCAGTTCCCCCATTCTTTACAACATTCAGCACATGCCAATTTGCCAAGCGAGCAAACTATGAGGCTGAGTGGAGATTTGCCGAATTCTAGAGGCTACTTTCTCCGGCTGAATAACTCTAGTTAAGCCCTTGTGGCACTGCTTTTCGAAACTGGTTTCAGAAAACGACAACAAAGTACGCTGTTGATTTAGAATAAGGCGTCTATTGTCTTCGTTAATCTAATGAAAAAGGGTAACACATGCAAAGTCATCACACACCACATTACTCCATTTTCGTAGCCGAAAATAATTCCTTTATAGTAGCGCTAACGACAAAATAGCCTAATTGACTTGTTCTGGGCTTTGCAAGGACTTAACCAAACGACTTTTAATAGATATTTTAGCTTAATTCTAAGTAAAATACAACAGTACTCCATGGATAGCGTTAAAATTAAACTAACTTTGCTAATTGACCTTTATGGGGCACTGTTTAAATGGAGTAATGTTGGGAAACAGTTGTTAATTTTATCTCCGTAGATAAATGCGACAAAAGCTGTCCATATTCTTACACGATTTACATGTTTTTACCCTTTTCTTGTTTGAAAGTTGGTTCATTGTGCATATATTTCGCATTTTCTTGTGGAGTAATGTGATGGAGTAATGTGGAAACCCATGTTGTTTACTGTTCTCAAATTAACTGAATGATTGACAGGCGACGCTAGCACAGCAATTTCTATATGAACACTGAACATGGCTGAATGAACTCTTTTATAAAGGTTCCGTATAACTTTCAGGCCGTACGAAAATACAGTCTAGAAGGTTTTAATTCGGCACTTATCTCACTCCTTCCTCGCAACTACAAACATCACGTTTTTCTAGGATACTTTAACACCGCCAGAATGCAAAAAAAAACTTTACTGTGGCAGCCTTTATGCCATTTCCATTTGTAACATCTTTCAAAATATTTCGCTGATAGGAAACGGCAAAAGTTAACCAGGAATAATGCCGCTGATGAAAAAGATACAAGTATACATGACAACGACAGCAATTGTATAGCATTTTTTGCTTAAAAATACCCTCATGACTTTTCGTTAAATCTAGTGAAGCAGACCACCTATGGCCATTTTTTCTATGTAGTCCACGCGAAGAAAACGTCTCTTGGCTCATGAGAAAAATTAAAGGCCTTAAATGTTTTCTTCTGACGTTCTTAAAAGAAAGCGTTTTCACCAAGTGGAGTTTGTGGTCACGCTGTGAAATGTCACGCACGTCAGATGCAAAATTCTCCTATTTATCATTTTACTGAAATATAACCTTTATTGTATTTTTTATATACTTTGGAAAGTGCATTATCAGCACAGTTCCAGGGCGAGATATCTCAATCAAATGTTAAATGCGACAAGTTTTATAAGCGTTTAAAGTTGATTTCCTATTCTCCTACAATCATCGTCAAAAGTGTTGGGAAGGTTGCCTTTTTTACCTCTTCTCTTCCTTCCTCCCCCCGCCCCTGGCCCAATGTTGATCAAAACGTTAATGTTTGTGCGCGTAATTGTTCTGTTATCTCCCAACATTGAACAGGGGGGACGGGGGATATTTAGCAAAAGAGAAAACTCTCTTTTTTCAGGATTAAAATGGACTACTCTTCGGTTGTGCAGCCTTCCCAACTACTTTTGTCTGTGATTGTCTGAAAATTCTGGGTGTGGCCGTGAAAGGTCAAAACTCGACGACTTTTTGTCAGTAGAAACGTCTTTAAAAAGCACTCGTTAACAGTACTCTGTTGAAAAAAAAATATTTGCCGTACCTTGTTAAGACAATTTTTGGCGCACACGCCTGTTTATATTCGGCATGTTTTGCAACTCGGTAAGTCCAACTATTGCTCTTTCGGGAGCACAGGAAGAGGGCCAAAATACAAATGAAAGACAATTTTCGGTGAAAACTATTGACTGTAGCATAGGCTGATATGCTCCAAATCTTAAAGCAAGATATAGTGCGTTCACCACTTCCCGCAAAAATCATTCGGATTGCGACAGTGTAGCTGACATCTTCCTTAGCAGTTCCCCCATTCTTTACAACATTCAGCACATGCCAATTTGCCAAGCGAGCAAACTATGAGGCTGAGTGGAGATTTGCCGAATTCTAGAGGCTACTTTCTCCGGCTGAATAACTCTAGTTAAGCCCTTGTGGCACTGCTTTTCGAAACTGGTTTCAGAAAACGACAACAAAGTACGCTGTTGATTTAGAATAAGGCGTCTATTGTCTTCGTTAATCTAATGAAAAAGGGTAACACATGCAAAGTCATCACACACCACATTACTCCATTTTCGTAGCCGAAAATAATTCCTTTATAGTAGCGCTAACGACAAAATAGCCTAATTGACTTGTTCTGGGCTTTGCAAGGACTTAACCAAACGACTTTTAATAGATATTTTAGCTTAATTCTAAGTAAAATACAACAGTACTCCATGGATAGCGTTAAAATTAAACTAACTTTGCTAATTGACCTTTATGGGGCACTGTTTAAATGGAGTAATGTTGGGAAACAGTTGTTAATTTTATCTCCGTAGATAAATGCGACAAAAGCTGTCCATATTCTTACACGATTTACATGTTTTTACCCTTTTCTTGTTTGAAAGTTGGTTCATTGTGCATATATTTCGCATTTTCTTGTGGAGTAATGTGATGGAGTAATGTGGAAACCCATGTTGTTTACTGTTCTCAAATTAACTGAATGATTGACAGGCGACGCTAGCACAGCAATTTCTATATGAACACTGAACATGGCTGAATGAACTCTTTTATAAAGGTTCCGTATAACTTTCAGGCCGTACGAAAATACAGTCTAGAAGGTTTTAATTCGGCACTTATCTCACTCCTTCCTCGCAACTACAAACATCACGTTTTTCTAGGATACTTTAACACCGCCAGAATGCAAAAAAAAACTTTACTGTGGCAGCCTTTATGCCATTTCCATTTGTAACATCTTTCAAAATATTTCGCTGATAGGAAACGGCAAAAGTTAACCAGGAATAATGCCGCTGATGAAAAAGATACAAGTATACATGACAACGACAGCAATTGTATAGCATTTTTTGCTTAAAAATACCCTCATGACTTTTCGTTAAATCTAGTGAAGCAGACCACCTATGGCCATTTTTTCTATGTAGTCCACGCGAAGAAAACGTCTCTTGGCTCATGAGAAAAATTAAAGGCCTTAAATGTTTTCTTCTGACGTTCTTAAAAGAAAGCGTTTTCACCAAGTGGAGTTTGTGGTCACGCTGTGAAATGTCACGCACGTCAGATGCAAAATTCTCCTATTTATCATTTTACTGAAATATAACCTTTATTGTATTTTTTATATACTTTGGAAAGTGCATTATCAGCACAGTTCCAGGGCGAGATATCTCAATCAAATGTTAAATGCGACAAGTTTTATAAGCGTTTAAAGTTGATTTCCTATTCTCCTACAATCATCGTCAAAAGTGTTGGGAAGGTTGCCTTTTTTACCTCTTCTCTTCCTTCCTCCCCCCGCCCCTGGCCCAATGTTGATCAAAACGTTAATGTTTGTGCGCGTAATTGTTCTGTTATCTCCCAACATTGAACAGGGGGGACGGGGGATATTTAGCAAAAGAGAAAACTCTCTTTTTTCAGGATTAAAATGGACTACTCTTCGGTTGTGCAGCCTTCCCAACTACTTTTGTCTGTGATTGTCTGAAAATTCTGGGTGTGGCCGTGAAAGGTCAAAACTCGACGACTTTTTGTCAGTAGAAACGTCTTTAAAAAGCACTCGTTAACAGTACTCTGTTGAAAAAAAAATATTTGCCGTACCTTGTTAAGACAATTTTTGGCGCACACGCCTGTTTATATTCGGCATGTTTTGCAACTCGGTAAGTCCAACTATTGCTCTTTCGGGAGCACAGGAAGAGGGCCAAAATACAAATGAAAGACAATTTTCGGTGAAAACTATTGACTGTAGCATAGGCTGATATGCTCCAAATCTTAAAGCAAGATATAGTGCGTTCACCACTTCCCGCAAAAATCATTCGGATTGCGACAGTGTAGCTGACATCTTCCTTAGCAGTTCCCCCATTCTTTACAACATTCAGCACATGCCAATTTGCCAAGCGAGCAAACTATGAGGCTGAGTGGAGATTTGCCGAATTCTAGAGGCTACTTTCTCCGGCTGAATAACTCTAGTTAAGCCCTTGTGGCACTGCTTTTCGAAACTGGTTTCAGAAAACGACAACAAAGTACGCTGTTGATTTAGAATAAGGCGTCTATTGTCTTCGTTAATCTAATGAAAAAGGGTAACACATGCAAAGTCATCACACACCACATTACTCCATTTTCGTAGCCGAAAATAATTCCTTTATAGTAGCGCTAACGACAAAATAGCCTAATTGACTTGTTCTGGGCTTTGCAAGGACTTAACCAAACGACTTTTAATAGATATTTTAGCTTAATTCTAAGTAAAATACAACAGTACTCCATGGATAGCGTTAAAATTAAACTAACTTTGCTAATTGACCTTTATGGGGCACTGTTTAAATGGAGTAATGTTGGGAAACAGTTGTTAATTTTATCTCCGTAGATAAATGCGACAAAAGCTGTCCATATTCTTACACGATTTACATGTTTTTACCCTTTTCTTGTTTGAAAGTTGGTTCATTGTGCATATATTTCGCATTTTCTTGTGGAGTAATGTGATGGAGTAATGTGGAAACCCATGTTGTTTACTGTTCTCAAATTAACTGAATGATTGACAGGCGACGCTAGCACAGCAATTTCTATATGAACACTGAACATGGCTGAATGAACTCTTTTATAAAGGTTCCGTATAACTTTCAGGCCGTACGAAAATACAGTCTAGAAGGTTTTAATTCGGCACTTATCTCACTCCTTCCTCGCAACTACAAACATCACGTTTTTCTAGGATACTTTAACACCGCCAGAATGCAAAAAAAAACTTTACTGTGGCAGCCTTTATGCCATTTCCATTTGTAACATCTTTCAAAATATTTCGCTGATAGGAAACGGCAAAAGTTAACCAGGAATAATGCCGCTGATGAAAAAGATACAAGTATACATGACAACGACAGCAATTGTATAGCATTTTTTGCTTAAAAATACCCTCATGACTTTTCGTTAAATCTAGTGAAGCAGACCACCTATGGCCATTTTTTCTATGTAGTCCACGCGAAGAAAACGTCTCTTGGCTCATGAGAAAAATTAAAGGCCTTAAATGTTTTCTTCTGACGTTCTTAAAAGAAAGCGTTTTCACCAAGTGGAGTTTGTGGTCACGCTGTGAAATGTCACGCACGTCAGATGCAAAATTCTCCTATTTATCATTTTACTGAAATATAACCTTTATTGTATTTTTTATATACTTTGGAAAGTGCATTATCAGCACAGTTCCAGGGCGAGATATCTCAATCAAATGTTAAATGCGACAAGTTTTATAAGCGTTTAAAGTTGATTTCCTATTCTCCTACAATCATCGTCAAAAGTGTTGGGAAGGTTGCCTTTTTTACCTCTTCTCTTCCTTCCTCCCCCCGCCCCTGGCCCAATGTTGATCAAAACGTTAATGTTTGTGCGCGTAATTGTTCTGTTATCTCCCAACATTGAACAGGGGGGACGGGGGATATTTAGCAAAAGAGAAAACTCTCTTTTTTCAGGATTAAAATGGACTACTCTTCGGTTGTGCAGCCTTCCCAACTACTTTTGTCTGTGATTGTCTGAAAATTCTGGGTGTGGCCGTGAAAGGTCAAAACTCGACGACTTTTTGTCAGTAGAAACGTCTTCAAAAAGCACTCGTTAACAGTACTCTGTTGAAAAAAAAATATTTGCCGTACCTTGTTAAGACAATTTTTGGCGCACACGCCTGTTTATATTCGGCATGTTTTGCAACTCGGTAAGTCCAACTATTGCTCTTTCGGGAGCACAGGAAGAGGGCCAAAATACAAATGAAAGACAATTTTCGGTGAAAACTATTGACTGTAGCATAGGCTGATATGCTCCAAATCTTAAAGCAAGATATAGTGCGTTCACCACTTCCCGCAAAAATCATTCGGATTGCGACAGTGTAGCTGACATCTTCCTTAGCAGTTCCCCCATTCTTTACAACATTCAGCACATGCCAATTTGCCAAGCGAGCAAACTATGAGGCTGAGTGGAGATTTGCCGAATTCTAGAGGCTACTTTCTCCGGCTGAATAACTCTAGTTAAGCCCTTGTGGCACTGCTTTTCGAAACTGGTTTCAGAAAACGACAACAAAGTACGCTGTTGATTTAGAATAAGGCGTCTATTGTCTTCGTTAATCTAATGAAAAAGGGTAACACATGCAAAGTCATCACACACCACATTACTCCATTTTCGTAGCCGAAAATAATTCCTTTATAGTAGCGCTAACGACAAAATAGCCTAATTGACTTGTTCTGGGCTTTGCAAGGACTTAACCAAACGACTTTTAATAGATATTTTAGCTTAATTCTAAGTAAAATACAACAGTACTCCATGGATAGCGTTAAAATTAAACTAACTTTGCTAATTGACCTTTATGGGGCACTGTTTAAATGGAGTAATGTTGGGAAACAGTTGTTAATTTTATCTCCGTAGATAAATGCGACAAAAGCTGTCCATATTCTTACACGATTTACATGTTTTTACCCTTTTCTTGTTTGAAAGTTGGTTCATTGTGCATATATTTCGCATTTTCTTGTGGAGTAATGTGATGGAGTAATGTGGAAACCCATGTTGTTTACTGTTCTCAAATTAACTGAATGATTGACAGGCGACGCTAGCACAGCAATTTCTATATGAACACTGAACATGGCTGAATGAACTCTTTTATAAAGGTTCCGTATAACTTTCAGGCCGTACGAAAATACAGTCTAGAAGGTTTTAATTCGGCACTTATCTCACTCCTTCCTCGCAACTACAAACATCACGTTTTTCTAGGATACTTTAACACCGCCAGAATGCAAAAAAAAACTTTACTGTGGCAGCCTTTATGCCATTTCCATTTGTAACATCTTTCAAAATATTTCGCTGATAGGAAACGGCAAAAGTTAACCAGGAATAATGCCGCTGATGAAAAAGATACAAGTATACATGACAACGACAGCAATTGTATAGCATTTTTTGCTTAAAAATACCCTCATGACTTTTCGTTAAATCTAGTGAAGCAGACCACCTATGGCCATTTTTTCTATGTAGTCCACGCGAAGAAAACGTCTCTTGGCTCATGAGAAAAATTAAAGGCCTTAAATGTTTTCTTCTGACGTTCTTAAAAGAAAGCGTTTTCACCAAGTGGAGTTTGTGGTCACGCTGTGAAATGTCACGCACGTCAGATGCAAAATTCTCCTATTTATCATTTTACTGAAATATAACCTTTATTGTATTTTTTATATACTTTGGAAAGTGCATTATCAGCACAGTTCCAGGGCGAGATATCTCAATCAAATGTTAAATGCGACAAGTTTTATAAACGTTTAAAGTTGATTTCCTATTCTCCTACAATCATCGTCAAAAGTGTTGGGAAGGTTGCCTTTTTTACCTCTTCTCTTCCTTCCTCCCCCGCCCCTGGCCCAATGTTGATCAAAACGTTAATGTTTGTGCGCGTAATTGTTCTGTTATCTCCCAACATTGAACAGGGGGGACGGGGGATATTTAGCAAAAGAGAAAACTCTCTTTTTTCAGGATTAAAATGGACTACTCTTCGGTTGTGCAGCCTTCCCAACTACTTTTGTCTGTGATTGTCTGAAAATTCTGGGTGTGGCCGTGAAAGGTCAAAACTCGACGACTTTTTGTCAGTAGAAACGTCTTCAAAAAGCACTCGTTAACAGTACTCTGTTGAAAAAAAAATATTTGCCGTACCTTGTTAAGACAATTTTTGGCGCACACGCCTGTTTATATTCGGCATGTTTTGCAACTCGGTAAGTCCAACTATTGCTCTTTCGGGAGCACAGGAAGAGGGCCAAAATACAAATGAAAGACAATTTTCGGTGAAAACTATTGACTGTAGCATAGGCTGATATGCTCCAAATCTTAAAGCAAGATATAGTGCGTTCACCACTTCCAATGTTGATCAAAACGTTAATGTTTGTGCGCGTAATTGTTCTGTTATCTCCCAACATTGAACAGGGGGGACGGGGGATATTTAGCAAAAGAGAAAACTCTCTTTTTTCAGGATTAAAATGGACTACTCTTCGGTTGTGCAGCCTTCCCAACTACTTTTGTCTGTGATTGTCTGAAAATTCTGGGTGTGGCCGTGAAAGGTCAAAACTCGACGACTTTTTGTCAGTAGAAACGTCTTCAAAAAGCACTCGTTAACAGTACTCTGTTGAAAAAAAAATATTTGCCGTACCTTGTTAAGACAATTTTTGGCGCACACGCCTGTTTATATTCGGCATGTTTTGCAACTCGGTAAGTCCAACTATTGCTCTTTCGGGAGCACAGGAAGAGGGCCAAAATACAAATGAAAGACAATTTTCGGTGAAAACTATTGACTGTAGCATAGGCTGATATGCTCCAAATCTTAAAGCAAGATATAGTGCGTTCACCACTTCCCGCAAAAATCATTCGGATTGCGACAGTGTAGCTGACATCTTCCTTAGCAGTTCCCCCATTCTTTACAACATTCAGCACATGCCAATTTGCCAAGCGAGCAAACTATGAGGCTGAGTGGAGATTTGCCGAATTCTAGAGGCTACTTTCTCCGGCTGAATAACTCTAGTTAAGCCCTTGTGGCACTGCTTTTCGAAACTGGTTTCAGAAAACGACAACAAAGTACGCTGTTGATTTAGAATAAGGCGTCTATTGTCTTCGTTAATCTAATGAAAAAGGGTAACACATGCAAAGTCATCACACACCACATTACTCCATTTTCGTAGCCGAAAATAATTCCTTTATAGTAGCGCTAACGACAAAATAGCCTAATTGACTTGTTCTGGGCTTTGCAAGGACTTAACCAAACGACTTTTAATAGATATTTTAGCTTAATTCTAAGTAAAATACAACAGTACTCCATGGATAGCGTTAAAATTAAACTAACTTTGCTAATTGACCTTTATGGGGCACTGTTTAAATGGAGTAATGTTGGGAAACAGTTGTTAATTTTATCTCCGTAGATAAATGCGACAAAAGCTGTCCATATTCTTACACGATTTACATGTTTTTACCCTTTTCTTGTTTGAAAGTTGGTTCATTGTGCATATATTTCGCATTTTCTTGTGGAGTAATGTGATGGAGTAATGTGGAAACCCATGTTGTTTACTGTTCTCAAATTAACTGAATGATTGACAGGCGACGCTAGCACAGCAATTTCTATATGAACACTGAACATGGCTGAATGAACTCTTTTATAAAGGTTCCGTATAACTTTCAGGCCGTACGAAAATACAGTCTAGAAGGTTTTAATTCGGCACTTATCTCACTCCTTCCTCGCAACTACAAACATCACGTTTTTCTAGGATACTTTAACACCGCCAGAATGCAAAAAAAAACTTTACTGTGGCAGCCTTTATGCCATTTCCATTTGTAACATCTTTCAAAATATTTCGCTGATAGGAAACGGCAAAAGTTAACCAGGAATAATGCCGCTGATGAAAAAGATACAAGTATACATGACAACGACAGCAATTGTATAGCATTTTTTGCTTAAAAATACCCTCATGACTTTTCGTTAAATCTAGTGAAGCAGACCACCTATGGCCATTTTTTCTATGTAGTCCACGCGAAGAAAACGTCTCTTGGCTCATGAGAAAAATTAAAGGCCTTAAATGTTTTCTTCTGACGTTCTTAAAAGAAAGCGTTTTCACCAAGTGGAGTTTGTGGTCACGCTGTGAAATGTCACGCACGTCAGATGCAAAATTCTCCTATTTATCATTTTACTGAAATATAACCTTTATTGTATTTTTTATATACTTTGGAAAGTGCATTATCAGCACAGTTCCAGGGCGAGATATCTCAATCAAATGTTAAATGCGACAAGTTTTATAAACGTTTAAAGTTGATTTCCTATTCTCCTACAATCATCGTCAAAAGTGTTGGGAAGGTTGCCTTTTTTACCTCTTCTCTTCCTTCCTCCCCCGCCCCTGGCCCAATGTTGATCAAAACGTTAATGTTTGTGCGCGTAATTGTTCTGTTATCTCCCAACATTGAACAGGGGGGACGGGGGATATTTAGCAAAAGAGAAAACTCTCTTTTTTCAGGATTAAAATGGACTACTCTTCGGTTGTGCAGCCTTCCCAACTACTTTTGTCTGTGATTGTCTGAAAATTCTGGGTGTGGCCGTGAAAGGTCAAAACTCGACGACTTTTTGTCAGTAGAAACGTCTTCAAAAAGCACTCGTTAACAGTACTCTGTTGAAAAAAAAATATTTGCCGTACCTTGTTAAGACAATTTTTGGCGCACACGCCTGTTTATATTCGGCATGTTTTGCAACTCGGTAAGTCCAACTATTGCTCTTTCGGGAGCACAGGAAGAGGGCCAAAATACAAATGAAAGACAATTTTCGGTGAAAACTATTGACTGTAGCATAGGCTGATATGCTCCAAATCTTAAAGCAAGATATAGTGCGTTCACCACTTCCAATGTTGATCAAAACGTTAATGTTTGTGCGCGTAATTGTTCTGTTATCTCCCAACATTGAACAGGGGGGACGGGGGATATTTAGCAAAAGAGAAAACTCTCTTTTTTCAGGATTAAAATGGACTACTCTTCGGTTGTGCAGCCTTCCCAACTACTTTTGTCTGTGATTGTCTGAAAATTCTGGGTGTGGCCGTGAAAGGTCAAAACTCGACGACTTTTTGTCAGTAGAAACGTCTTCAAAAAGCACTCGTTAACAGTACTCTGTTGAAAAAAAAATATTTGCCGTACCTTGTTAAGACAATTTTTGGCGCACACGCCTGTTTATATTCGGCATGTTTTGCAACTCGGTAAGTCCAACTATTGCTCTTTCGGGAGCACAGGAAGAGGGCCAAAATACAAATGAAAGACAATTTTCGGTGAAAACTATTGACTGTAGCATAGGCTGATATGCTCCAAATCTTAAAGCAAGATATAGTGCGTTCACCACTTCCCGCAAAAATCATTCGGATTGCGACAGTGTAGCTGACATCTTCCTTAGCAGTTCCCCCATTCTTTACAACATTCAGCACATGCCAATTTGCCAAGCGAGCAAACTATGAGGCTGAGTGGAGATTTGCCGAATTCTAGAGGCTACTTTCTCCGGCTGAATAACTCTAGTTAAGCCCTTGTGGCACTGCTTTTCGAAACTGGTTTCAGAAAACGACAACAAAGTACGCTGTTGATTTAGAATAAGGCGTCTATTGTCTTCGTTAATCTAATGAAAAAGGGTAACACATGCAAAGTCATCACACACCACATTACTCCATTTTCGTAGCCGAAAATAATTCCTTTATAGTAGCGCTAACGACAAAATAGCCTAATTGACTTGTTCTGGGCTTTGCAAGGACTTAACCAAACGACTTTTAATAGATATTTTAGCTTAATTCTAAGTAAAATACAACAGTACTCCATGGATAGCGTTAAAATTAAACTAACTTTGCTAATTGACCTTTATGGGGCACTGTTTAAATGGAGTAATGTTGGGAAACAGTTGTTAATTTTATCTCCGTAGATAAATGCGACAAAAGCTGTCCATATTCTTACACGATTTACATGTTTTTACCCTTTTCTTGTTTGAAAGTTGGTTCATTGTGCATATATTTCGCATTTTCTTGTGGAGTAATGTGATGGAGTAATGTGGAAACCCATGTTGTTTACTGTTCTCAAATTAACTGAATGATTGACAGGCGACGCTAGCACAGCAATTTCTATATGAACACTGAACATGGCTGAATGAACTCTTTTATAAAGGTTCCGTATAACTTTCAGGCCGTACGAAAATACAGTCTAGAAGGTTTTAATTCGGCACTTATCTCACTCCTTCCTCGCAACTACAAACATCACGTTTTTCTAGGATACTTTAACACCGCCAGAATGCAAAAAAAAACTTTACTGTGGCAGCCTTTATGCCATTTCCATTTGTAACATCTTTCAAAATATTTCGCTGATAGGAAACGGCAAAAGTTAACCAGGAATAATGCCGCTGATGAAAAAGATACAAGTATACATGACAACGACAGCAATTGTATAGCATTTTTTGCTTAAAAATACCCTCATGACTTTTCGTTAAATCTAGTGAAGCAGACCACCTATGGCCATTTTTTCTATGTAGTCCACGCGAAGAAAACGTCTCTTGGCTCATGAGAAAAATTAAAGGCCTTAAATGTTTTCTTCTGACGTTCTTAAAAGAAAGCGTTTTCACCAAGTGGAGTTTGTGGTCACGCTGTGAAATGTCACGCACGTCAGATGCAAAATTCTCCTATTTATCATTTTACTGAAATATAACCTTTATTGTATTTTTTATATACTTTGGAAAGTGCATTATCAGCACAGTTCCAGGGCGAGATATCTCAATCAAATGTTAAATGCGACAAGTTTTATAAACGTTTAAAGTTGATTTCCTATTCTCCTACAATCATCGTCAAAAGTGTTGGGAAGGTTGCCTTTTTTACCTCTTCTCTTCCTTCCTCCCCCGCCCCTGGCCCAATGTTGATCAAAACGTTAATGTTTGTGCGCGTAATTGTTCTGTTATCTCCCAACATTGAACAGGGGGGACGGGGGATATTTAGCAAAAGAGAAAACTCTCTTTTTTCAGGATTAAAATGGACTACTCTTCGGTTGTGCAGCCTTCCCAACTACTTTTGTCTGTGATTGTCTGAAAATTCTGGGTGTGGCCGTGAAAGGTCAAAACTCGACGACTTTTTGTCAGTAGAAACGTCTTTAAAAAGCACTCGTTAACAGTACTCTGTTGAAAAAAAAATATTTGCCGTACCTTGTTAAGACAATTTTTGGCGCACACGCCTGTTTATATTCGGCATGTTTTGCAACTCGGTAAGTCCAACTATTGCTCTTTCGGGAGCACAGGAAGAGGGCCAAAATACAAATGAAAGACAATTTTCGGTGAAAACTATTGACTGTAGCATAGGCTGATATGCTCCAAATCTTAAAGCAAGATATAGTGCGTTCACCACTTCCCGCAAAAATCATTCGGATTGCGACAGTGTAGCTGACATCTTCCTTAGCAGTTCCCCCATTCTTTACAACATTCAGCACATGCCAATTTGCCAAGCGAGCAAACTATGAGGCTGAGTGGAGATTTGCCGAATTCTAGAGGCTACTTTCTCCGGCTGAATAACTCTAGTTAAGCCCTTGTGGCACTGCTTTTCGAAACTGGTTTCAGAAAACGACAACAAAGTACGCTGTTGATTTAGAATAAGGCGTCTATTGTCTTCGTTAATCTAATGAAAAAGGGTAACACATGCAAAGTCATCACACACCACATTACTCCATTTTCGTAGCCGAAAATAATTCCTTTATAGTAGCGCTAACGACAAAATAGCCTAATTGACTTGTTCTGGGCTTTGCAAGGACTTAACCAAACGACTTTTAATAGATATTTTAGCTTAATTCTAAGTAAAATACAACAGTACTCCATGGATAGCGTTAAAATTAAACTAACTTTGCTAATTGACCTTTATGGGGCACTGTTTAAATGGAGTAATGTTGGGAAACAGTTGTTAATTTTATCTCCGTAGATAAATGCGACAAAAGCTGTCCATATTCTTACACGATTTACATGTTTTTACCCTTTTCTTGTTTGAAAGTTGGTTCATTGTGCATATATTTCGCATTTTCTTGTGGAGTAATGTGATGGAGTAATGTGGAAACCCATGTTGTTTACTGTTCTCAAATTAACTGAATGATTGACAGGCGACGCTAGCACAGCAATTTCTATATGAACACTGAACATGGCTGAATGAACTCTTTTATAAAGGTTCCGTATAACTTTCAGGCCGTACGAAAATACAGTCTAGAAGGTTTTAATTCGGCACTTATCTCACTCCTTCCTTGCAACTACAAACATCACGTTTTTCTAGGATACTTTAACACCGCCAGAATGCAAAAAAAAACTTTACTGTGGCAGCCTTTATGCCATTTCCATTTGTAACATCTTTCAAAATATTTCGCTGATAGGAAACGGCAAAAGTTAACCAGGAATAATGCCGCTGATGAAAAAGATACAAGTATACATGACAACGACAGCAATTGTATAGCATTTTTTGCTTAAAAATACCCTCATGACTTTTCGTTAAATCTAGTGAAGCAGACCACCTATGGCCATTTTTTCTATGTAGTCCACGCGAAGAAAACGTCTCTTGGCTCATGAGAAAAATTAAAGGCCTTAAATGTTTTCTTCTGACGTTCTTAAAAGAAAGCGTTTTCACCAAGTGGAGTTTGTGGTCACGCTGTGAAATGTCACGCACGTCAGATGCAAAATTCTCCTATTTATCATTTTACTGAAATATAACCTTTATTGTATTTTTTATATACTTTGGAAAGTGCATTATCAGCACAGTTCCAGGGCGAGATATCTCAATCAAATGTTAAATGCGACAAGTTTTATAAGCGTTTAAAGTTGATTTCCTATTCTCCTACAATCATCGTCAAAAGTGTTGGGAAGGTTGCCTTTTTTACCTCTTCTCTTCCTTCCTCCCCCCGCCCCTGGCCCAATGTTGATCAAAACGTTAATGTTTGTGCGCGTAATTGTTCTGTTATCTCCCAACATTGAACAGGGGGGACGGGGGATATTTAGCAAAAGAGAAAACTCTCTTTTTTCAGGATTAAAATGGACTACTCTTCGGTTGTGCAGCCTTCCCAACTACTTTTGTCTGTGATTGTCTGAAAATTCTGGGTGTGGCCGTGAAAGGTCAAAACTCGACGACTTTTTGTCAGTAGAAACGTCTTTAAAAAGCACTCGTTAACAGTACTCTGTTGAAAAAAAAATATTTGCCGTACCTTGTTAAGACAATTTTTGGCGCACACGCCTGTTTATATTCGGCATGTTTTGCAACTCGGTAAGTCCAACTATTGCTCTTTCGGGAGCACAGGAAGAGGGCCAAAATACAAATGAAAGACAATTTTCGGTGAAAACTATTGACTGTAGCATAGGCTGATATGCTCCAAATCTTAAAGCAAGATATAGTGCGTTCACCACTTCCCGCAAAAATCATTCGGATTGCGACAGTGTAGCTGACATCTTCCTTAGCAGTTCCCCCATTCTTTACAACATTCAGCACATGCCAATTTGCCAAGCGAGCGAACTATGAGGCTGAGTGGAGATTTGCCGAATTCTAGAGGCTACTTTCTCCGGCTGAATAACTCTAGTTAAGCCCTTGTGGCACTGCTTTTCGAAACTGGTTTCAGAAAACGACAACAAAGTACGCTGTTGATTTAGAATAAGGCGTCTATTGTCTTCGTTAATCTAATGAAAAAGGGTAACACATGCAAAGTCATCACACACCACATTACTCCATTTTCGTAGCCGAAAATAATTCCTTTATAGTAGCGCTAACGACAAAATAGCCTAATTGACTTGTTCTGGGCTTTGCAAGGACTTAACCAAACGACTTTTAATAGATATTTTAGCTTAATTCTAAGTAAAATACAACAGTACTCCATGGATAGCGTTAAAATTAAACTAACTTTGCTAATTGACCTTTATGGGGCACTGTTTAAATGGAGTAATGTTGGGAAACAGTTGTTAATTTTATCTCCGTAGATAAATGCGACAAAAGCTGTCCATATTCTTACACGATTTACATGTTTTTACCCTTTTCTTGTTTGAAAGTTGGTTCATTGTGCATATATTTCGCATTTTCTTGTGGAGTAATGTGATGGAGTAATGTGGAAACCCATGTTGTTTACTGTTCTCAAATTAACTGAATGATTGACAGGCGACGCTAGCACAGCAATTTCTATATGAACACTGAACATGGCTGAATGAACTCTTTTATAAAGGTTCCGTATAACTTTCAGGCCGTACGAAAATACAGTCTAGAAGGTTTTAATTCGGCACTTATCTCACTCCTTCCTTGCAACTACAAACATCACGTTTTTCTAGGATACTTTAACACCGCCAGAATGCAAAAAAAAACTTTACTGTGGCAGCCTTTATGCCATTTCCATTTGTAACATCTTTCAAAATATTTCGCTGATAGGAAACGGCAAAAGTTAACCAGGAATAATGCCGCTGATGAAAAAGATACAAGTATACATGACAACGACAGCAATTGTATAGCATTTTTTGCTTAAAAATACCCTCATGACTTTTCGTTAAATCTAGTGAAGCAGACCACCTATGGCCATTTTTTCTATGTAGTCCACGCGAAGAAAACGTCTCTTGGCTCATGAGAAAAATTAAAGGCCTTAAATGTTTTCTTCTGACGTTCTTAAAAGAAAGCGTTTTCACCAAGTGGAGTTTGTGGTCACGCTGTGAAATGTCACGCACGTCAGATGCAAAATTCTCCTATTTATCATTTTACTGAAATATAACCTTTATTGTATTTTTTATATACTTTGGAAAGTGCATTATCAGCACAGTTCCAGGGCGAGATATCTCAATCAAATGTTAAATGCGACAAGTTTTATAAGCGTTTAAAGTTGATTTCCTATTCTCCTACAATCATCGTCAAAAGTGTTGGGAAGGTTGCCTTTTTTACCTCTTCTCTTCCTTCCTCCCCCCGCCCCTGGCCCAATGTTGATCAAAACGTTAATGTTTGTGCGCGTAATTGTTCTGTTATCTCCCAACATTGAACAGGGGGGACGGGGGATATTTAGCAAAAGAGAAAACTCTCTTTTTTCAGGATTAAAATGGACTACTCTTCGGTTGTGCAGCCTTCCCAACTACTTTTGTCTGTGATTGTCTGAAAATTCTGGGTGTGGCCGTGAAAGGTCAAAACTCGACGACTTTTTGTCAGTAGAAACGTCTTTAAAAAGCACTCGTTAACAGTACTCTGTTGAAAAAAAAATATTTGCCGTACCTTGTTAAGACAATTTTTGGCGCACACGCCTGTTTATATTCGGCATGTTTTGCAACTCGGTAAGTCCAACTATTGCTCTTTCGGGAGCACAGGAAGAGGGCCAAAATACAAATGAAAGACAATTTTCGGTGAAAACTATTGACTGTAGCATAGGCTGATATGCTCCAAATCTTAAAGCAAGATATAGTGCGTTCACCACTTCCCGCAAAAATCATTCGGATTGCGACAGTGTAGCTGACATCTTCCTTAGCAGTTCCCCCATTCTTTACAACATTCAGCACATGCCAATTTGCCAAGCGAGCAAACTATGAGGCTGAGTGGAGATTTGCCGAATTCTAGAGGCTACTTTCTCCGGCTGAATAACTCTAGTTAAGCCCTTGTGGCACTGCTTTTCGAAACTGGTTTCAGAAAACGACAACAAAGTACGCTGTTGATTTAGAATAAGGCGTCTATTGTCTTCGTTAATCTAATGAAAAAGGGTAACACATGCAAAGTCATCACACACCACATTACTCCATTTTCGTAGCCGAAAATAATTCCTTTATAGTAGCGCTAACGACAAAATAGCCTAATTGACTTGTTCTGGGCTTTGCAAGGACTTAACCAAACGACTTTTAATAGATATTTTAGCTTAATTCTAAGTAAAATACAACAGTACTCCATGGATAGCGTTAAAATTAAACTAACTTTGCTAATTGACCTTTATGGGGCACTGTTTAAATGGAGTAATGTTGGGAAACAGTTGTTAATTTTATCTCCGTAGATAAATGCGACAAAAGCTGTCCATATTCTTACACGATTTACATGTTTTTACCCTTTTCTTGTTTGAAAGTTGGTTCATTGTGCATATATTTCGCATTTTCTTGTGGAGTAATGTGATGGAGTAATGTGGAAACCCATGTTGTTTACTGTTCTCAAATTAACTGAATGATTGACAGGCGACGCTAGCACAGCAATTTCTATATGAACACTGAACATGGCTGAATGAACTCTTTTATAAAGGTTCCGTATAACTTTCAGGCCGTACGAAAATACAGTCTAGAAGGTTTTAATTCGGCACTTATCTCACTCCTTCCTTGCAACTACAAACATCACGTTTTTCTAGGATACTTTAACACCGCCAGAATGCAAAAAAAAACTTTACTGTGGCAGCCTTTATGCCATTTCCATTTGTAACATCTTTCAAAATATTTCGCTGATAGGAAACGGCAAAAGTTAACCAGGAATAATGCCGCTGATGAAAAAGATACAAGTATACATGACAACGACAGCAATTGTATAGCATTTTTTGCTTAAAAATACCCTCATGACTTTTCGTTAAATCTAGTGAAGCAGACCACCTATGGCCATTTTTTCTATGTAGTCCACGCGAAGAAAACGTCTCTTGGCTCATGAGAAAAATTAAAGGCCTTAAATGTTTTCTTCTGACGTTCTTAAAAGAAAGCGTTTTCACCAAGTGGAGTTTGTGGTCACGCTGTGAAATGTCACGCACGTCAGATGCAAAATTCTCCTATTTATCATTTTACTGAAATATAACCTTTATTGTATTTTTTATATACTTTGGAAAGTGCATTATCAGCACAGTTCCAGGGCGAGATATCTCAATCAAATGTTAAATGCGACAAGTTTTATAAGCGTTTAAAGTTGATTTCCTATTCTCCTACAATCATCGTCAAAAGTGTTGGGAAGGTTGCCTTTTTTACCTCTTCTCTTCCTTCCTCCCCCCGCCCCTGGCCCAATGTTGATCAAAACGTTAATGTTTGTGCGCGTAATTGTTCTGTTATCTCCCAACATTGAACAGGGGGGACGGGGGATATTTAGCAAAAGAGAAAACTCTCTTTTTTCAGGATTAAAATGGACTACTCTTCGGTTGTGCAGCCTTCCCAACTACTTTTGTCTGTGATTGTCTGAAAATTCTGGGTGTGGCCGTGAAAGGTCAAAACTCGACGACTTTTTGTCAGTAGAAACGTCTTCAAAAAGCACTCGTTAACAGTACTCTGTTGAAAAAAAAATATTTGCCGTACCTTGTTAAGACAATTTTTGGCGCACACGCCTGTTTATATTCGGCATGTTTTGCAACTCGGTAAGTCCAACTATTGCTCTTTCGGGAGCACAGGAAGAGGGCCAAAATACAAATGAAAGACAATTTTCGGTGAAAACTATTGACTGTAGCATAGGCTGATATGCTCCAAATCTTAAAGCAAGATATAGTGCGTTCACCACTTCCCGCAAAAATCATTCGGATTGCGACAGTGTAGCTGACATCTTCCTTAGCAGTTCCCCCATTCTTTACAACATTCAGCACATGCCAATTTGCCAAGCGAGCAAACTATGAGGCTGAGTGGAGATTTGCCGAATTCTAGAGGCTACTTTCTCCGGCTGAATAACTCTAGTTAAGCCCTTGTGGCACTGCTTTTCGAAACTGGTTTCAGAAAACGACAACAAAGTACGCTGTTGATTTAGAATAAGGCGTCTATTGTCTTCGTTAATCTAATGAAAAAGGGTAACACATGCAAAGTCATCACACACCACATTACTCCATTTTCGTAGCCGAAAATAATTCCTTTATAGTAGCGCTAACGACAAAATAGCCTAATTGACTTGTTCTGGGCTTTGCAAGGACTTAACCAAACGACTTTTAATAGATATTTTAGCTTAATTCTAAGTAAAATACAACAGTACTCCATGGATAGCGTTAAAATTAAACTAACTTTGCTAATTGACCTTTATGGGGCACTGTTTAAATGGAGTAATGTTGGGAAACAGTTGTTAATTTTATCTCCGTAGATAAATGCGACAAAAGCTGTCCATATTCTTACACGATTTACATGTTTTTACCCTTTTCTTGTTTGAAAGTTGGTTCATTGTGCATATATTTCGCATTTTCTTGTGGAGTAATGTGATGGAGTAATGTGGAAACCCATGTTGTTTACTGTTCTCAAATTAACTGAATGATTGACAGGCGACGCTAGCACAGCAATTTCTATATGAACACTGAACATGGCTGAATGAACTCTTTTATAAAGGTTCCGTATAACTTTCAGGCCGTACGAAAATACAGTCTAGAAGGTTTTAATTCGGCACTTATCTCACTCCTTCCTCGCAACTACAAACATCACGTTTTTCTAGGATACTTTAACACCGCCAGAATGCAAAAAAAAACTTTACTGTGGCAGCCTTTATGCCATTTCCATTTGTAACATCTTTCAAAATATTTCGCTGATAGGAAACGGCAAAAGTTAACCAGGAATAATGCCGCTGATGAAAAAGATACAAGTATACATGACAACGACAGCAATTGTATAGCATTTTTTGCTTAAAAATACCCTCATGACTTTTCGTTAAATCTAGTGAAGCAGACCACCTATGGCCATTTTTTCTATGTAGTCCACGCGAAGAAAACGTCTCTTGGCTCATGAGAAAAATTAAAGGCCTTAAATGTTTTCTTCTGACGTTCTTAAAAGAAAGCGTTTTCACCAAGTGGAGTTTGTGGTCACGCTGTGAAATGTCACGCACGTCAGATGCAAAATTCTCCTATTTATCATTTTACTGAAATATAACCTTTATTGTATTTTTTATATACTTTGGAAAGTGCATTATCAGCACAGTTCCAGGGCGAGATATCTCAATCAAATGTTAAATGCGACAAGTTTTATAAGCGTTTAAAGTTGATTTCCTATTCTCCTACAATCATCGTCAAAAGTGTTGGGAAGGTTGCCTTTTTTACCTCTTCTCTTCCTTCCTCCCCCGCCCCTGGCCCAATGTTGATCAAAACGTTAATGTTTGTGCGCGTAATTGTTCTGTTATCTCCCAACATTGAACAGGGGGGACGGGGGATATTTAGCAAAAGAGAAAACTCTCTTTTTTCAGGATTAAAATGGACTACTCTTCGGTTGTGCAGCCTTCCCAACTACTTTTGTCTGTGATTGTCTGAAAATTCTGGGTGTGGCCGTGAAAGGTCAAAACTCGACGACTTTTTGTCAGTAGAAACGTCTTCAAAAAGCACTCGTTAACAGTACTCTGTTGAAAAAAAAATATTTGCCGTACCTTGTTAAGACAATTTTTGGCGCACACGCCTGTTTATATTCGGCATGTTTTGCAACTCGGTAAGTCCAACTATTGCTCTTTCGGGAGCACAGGAAGAGGGCCAAAATACAAATGAAAGACAATTTTCGGTGAAAACTATTGACTGTAGCATAGGCTGATATGCTCCAAATCTTAAAGCAAGATATAGTGCGTTCACCACTTCCCGCAAAAATCATTCGGATTGCGACAGTGTAGCTGACATCTTCCTTAGCAGTTCCCCCATTCTTTACAACATTCAGCACATGCCAATTTGCCAAGCGAGCAAACTATGAGGCTGAGTGGAGATTTGCCGAATTCTAGAGGCTACTTTCTCCGGCTGAATAACTCTAGTTAAGCCCTTGTGGCACTGCTTTTCGAAACTGGTTTCAGAAAACGACAACAAAGTACGCTGTTGATTTAGAATAAGGCGTCTATTGTCTTCGTTAATCTAATGAAAAAGGGTAACACATGCAAAGTCATCACACACCACATTACTCCATTTTCGTAGCCGAAAATAATTCCTTTATAGTAGCGCTAACGACAAAATAGCCTAATTGACTTGTTCTGGGCTTTGCAAGGACTTAACCAAACGACTTTTAATAGATATTTTAGCTTAATTCTAAGTAAAATACAACAGTACTCCATGGATAGCGTTAAAATTAAACTAACTTTGCTAATTGACCTTTATGGGGCACTGTTTAAATGGAGTAATGTTGGGAAACAGTTGTTAATTTTATCTCCGTAGATAAATGCGACAAAAGCTGTCCATATTCTTACACGATTTACATGTTTTTACCCTTTTCTTGTTTGAAAGTTGGTTCATTGTGCATATATTTCGCATTTTCTTGTGGAGTAATGTGATGGAGTAATGTGGAAACCCATGTTGTTTACTGTTCTCAAATTAACTGAATGATTGACAGGCGACGCTAGCACAGCAATTTCTATATGAACACTGAACATGGCTGAATGAACTCTTTTATAAAGGTTCCGTATAACTTTCAGGCCGTACGAAAATACAGTCTAGAAGGTTTTAATTCGGCACTTATCTCACTCCTTCCTCGCAACTACAAACATCACGTTTTTCTAGGATACTTTAACACCGCCAGAATGCAAAAAAAAACTTTACTGTGGCAGCCTTTATGCCATTTCCATTTGTAACATCTTTCAAAATATTTCGCTGATAGGAAACGGCAAAAGTTAACCAGGAATAATGCCGCTGATGAAAAAGATACAAGTATACATGACAACGACAGCAATTGTATAGCATTTTTTGCTTAAAAATACCCTCATGACTTTTCGTTAAATCTAGTGAAGCAGACCACCTATGGCCATTTTTTCTATGTAGTCCACGCGAAGAAAACGTCTCTTGGCTCATGAGAAAAATTAAAGGCCTTAAATGTTTTCTTCTGACGTTCTTAAAAGAAAGCGTTTTCACCAAGTGGAGTTTGTGGTCACGCTGTGAAATGTCACGCACGTCAGATGCAAAATTCTCCTATTTATCATTTTACTGAAATATAACCTTTATTGTATTTTTTATATACTTTGGAAAGTGCATTATCAGCACAGTTCCAGGGCGAGATATCTCAATCAAATGTTAAATGCGACAAGTTTTATAAGCGTTTAAAGTTGATTTCCTATTCTCCTACAATCATCGTCAAAAGTGTTGGGAAGGTTGCCTTTTTTACCTCTTCTCTTCCTTCCTCCCCCGCCCCTGGCCCAATGTTGATCAAAACGTTAATGTTTGTGCGCGTAATTGTTCTGTTATCTCCCAACATTGAACAGGGGGGACGGGGGATATTTAGCAAAAGAGAAAACTCTCTTTTTTCAGGATTAAAATGGACTACTCTTCGGTTGTGCAGCCTTCCCAACTACTTTTGTCTGTGATTGTCTGAAAATTCTGGGTGTGGCCGTGAAAGGTCAAAACTCGACGACTTTTTGTCAGTAGAAACGTCTTCAAAAAGCACTCGTTAACAGTACTCTGTTGAAAAAAAAATATTTGCCGTACCTTGTTAAGACAATTTTTGGCGCACACGCCTGTTTATATTCGGCATGTTTTGCAACTCGGTAAGTCCAACTATTGCTCTTTCGGGAGCACAGGAAGAGGGCCAAAATACAAATGAAAGACAATTTTCGGTGAAAACTATTGACTGTAGCATAGGCTGATATGCTCCAAATCTTAAAGCAAGATATAGTGCGTTCACCACTTCCCGCAAAAATCATTCGGATTGCGACAGTGTAGCTGACATCTTCCTTAGCAGTTCCCCCATTCTTTACAACATTCAGCACATGCCAATTTGCCAAGCGAGCAAACTATGAGGCTGAGTGGAGATTTGCCGAATTCTAGAGGCTACTTTCTCCGGCTGAATAACTCTAGTTAAGCCCTTGTGGCACTGCTTTTCGAAACTGGTTTCAGAAAACGACAACAAAGTACGCTGTTGATTTAGAATAAGGCGTCTATTGTCTTCGTTAATCTAATGAAAAAGGGTAACACATGCAAAGTCATCACACACCACATTACTCCATTTTCGTAGCCGAAAATAATTCCTTTATAGTAGCGCTAACGACAAAATAGCCTAATTGACTTGTTCTGGGCTTTGCAAGGACTTAACCAAACGACTTTTAATAGATATTTTAGCTTAATTCTAAGTAAAATACAACAGTACTCCATGGATAGCGTTAAAATTAAACTAACTTTGCTAATTGACCTTTATGGGGCACTGTTTAAATGGAGTAATGTTGGGAAACAGTTGTTAATTTTATCTCCGTAGATAAATGCGACAAAAGCTGTCCATATTCTTACACGATTTACATGTTTTTACCCTTTTCTTGTTTGAAAGTTGGTTCATTGTGCATATATTTCGCATTTTCTTGTGGAGTAATGTGATGGAGTAATGTGGAAACCCATGTTGTTTACTGTTCTCAAATTAACTGAATGATTGACAGGCGACGCTAGCACAGCAATTTCTATATGAACACTGAACATGGCTGAATGAACTCTTTTATAAAGGTTCCGTATAACTTTCAGGCCGTACGAAAATACAGTCTAGAAGGTTTTAATTCGGCACTTATCTCACTCCTTCCTCGCAACTACAAACATCACGTTTTTCTAGGATACTTTAACACCGCCAGAATGCAAAAAAAAACTTTACTGTGGCAGCCTTTATGCCATTTCCATTTGTAACATCTTTCAAAATATTTCGCTGATAGGAAACGGCAAAAGTTAACCAGGAATAATGCCGCTGATGAAAAAGATACAAGTATACATGACAACGACAGCAATTGTATAGCATTTTTTGCTTAAAAATACCCTCATGACTTTTCGTTAAATCTAGTGAAGCAGACCACCTATGGCCATTTTTTCTATGTAGTCCACGCGAAGAAAACGTCTCTTGGCTCATGAGAAAAATTAAAGGCCTTAAATGTTTTCTTCTGACGTTCTTAAAAGAAAGCGTTTTCACCAAGTGGAGTTTGTGGTCACGCTGTGAAATGTCACGCACGTCAGATGCAAAATTCTCCTATTTATCATTTTACTGAAATATAACCTTTATTGTATTTTTTATATACTTTGGAAAGTGCATTATCAGCACAGTTCCAGGGCGAGATATCTCAATCAAATGTTAAATGCGACAAGTTTTATAAGCGTTTAAAGTTGATTTCCTATTCTCCTACAATTGTCTGAAAATTCTGGGTGTGGCCGTGAAAGGTCAAAACTCGACGACTTTTTGTCAGTAGAAACGTCTTCAAAAAGCACTCGTTAACAGTACTCTGTTGAAAAAAAAATATTTGCCGTACCTTGTTAAGACAATTTTTGGCGCACACGCCTGTTTATATTCGGCATGTTTTGCAACTCGGTAAGTCCAACTATTGCTCTTTCGGGAGCACAGGAAGAGGGCCAAAATACAAATGAAAGACAATTTTCGGTGAAAACTATTGACTGTAGCATAGGCTGATATGCTCCAAATCTTAAAGCAAGATATAGTGCGTTCACCACTTCCCGCAAAAATCATTCGGATTGCGACAGTGTAGCTGACATCTTCCTTAGCAGTTCCCCCATTCTTTACAACATTCAGCACATGCCAATTTGCCAAGCGAGCAAACTATGAGGCTGAGTGGAGATTTGCCGAATTCTAGAGGCTACTTTCTCCGGCTGAATAACTCTAGTTAAGCCCTTGTGGCACTGCTTTTCGAAACTGGTTTCAGAAAACGACAACAAAGTACGCTGTTGATTTAGAATAAGGCGTCTATTGTCTTCGTTAATCTAATGAAAAAGGGTAACACATGCAAAGTCATCACACACCACATTACTCCATTTTCGTAGCCGAAAATAATTCCTTTATAGTAGCGCTAACGACAAAATAGCCTAATTGACTTGTTCTGGGCTTTGCAAGGACTTAACCAAACGACTTTTAATAGATATTTTAGCTTAATTCTAAGTAAAATACAACAGTACTCCATGGATAGCGTTAAAATTAAACTAACTTTGCTAATTGACCTTTATGGGGCACTGTTTAAATGGAGTAATGTTGGGAAACAGTTGTTAATTTTATCTCCGTAGATAAATGCGACAAAAGCTGTCCATATTCTTACACGATTTACATGTTTTTACCCTTTTCTTGTTTGAAAGTTGGTTCATTGTGCATATATTTCGCATTTTCTTGTGGAGTAATGTGATGGAGTAATGTGGAAACCCATGTTGTTTACTGTTCTCAAATTAACTGAATGATTGACAGGCGACGCTAGCACAGCAATTTCTATATGAACACTGAACATGGCTGAATGAACTCTTTTATAAAGGTTCCGTATAACTTTCAGGCCGTACGAAAATACAGTCTAGAAGGTTTTAATTCGGCACTTATCTCACTCCTTCCTCGCAACTACAAACATCACGTTTTTCTAGGATACTTTAACACCGCCAGAATGCAAAAAAAAACTTTACTGTGGCAGCCTTTATGCCATTTCCATTTGTAACATCTTTCAAAATATTTCGCTGATAGGAAACGGCAAAAGTTAACCAGGAATAATGCCGCTGATGAAAAAGATACAAGTATACATGACAACGACAGCAATTGTATAGCATTTTTTGCTTAAAAATACCCTCATGACTTTTCGTTAAATCTAGTGAAGCAGACCACCTATGGCCATTTTTTCTATGTAGTCCACGCGAAGAAAACGTCTCTTGGCTCATGAGAAAAATTAAAGGCCTTAAATGTTTTCTTCTGACGTTCTTAAAAGAAAGCGTTTTCACCAAGTGGAGTTTGTGGTCACGCTGTGAAATGTCACGCACGTCAGATGCAAAATTCTCCTATTTATCATTTTACTGAAATATAACCTTTATTGTATTTTTTATATACTTTGGAAAGTGCATTATCAGCACAGTTCCAGGGCGAGATATCTCAATCAAATGTTAAATGCGACAAGTTTTATAAGCGTTTAAAGTTGATTTCCTATTCTCCTACAATCATCGTCAAAAGTGTTGGGAAGGTTGCCTTTTTTACCTCTTCTCTTCCTTCCTCCCCCCGCCCCTGGCCCAATGTTGATCAAAACATTAATGTTTGTGCGCGTAATTGTTCTGTTATCTCCCAACATTGAACAGGGGGGACGGGGGATATTTAGCAAAAGAGAAAACTCTCTTTTTTCAGGATTAAAATGGACTACTCTTCGGTTGTGCAGCCTTCCCAACTACTTTTGTCTGTG
>CAXIVM010000654.1:0-26342 GCA_964035705.1 Porites rus | reverse complement strand
GTCCATTGCCTTGCTGGCGGGTTGCTTCCGGCTCAGGGCACGAATCGAAACAGATGATAATTACTGTAAATGAAAGACATGAACGTGAGCAAGTGTTTGGCATTCTTTGTGCAGGCGTAGAAATATGAAGGATCCCTGTATGCGAAAGCCCACTGCCAGGTAACACCAACAACTGAAAGCAGGCACAAGTTCCATGAACAGCTGTACCGGCTCCTGAGCAGAACTGGAGGGTACTGCAGGTGTGTCGTACTTGGATGAGGGATGATGAGGGTGCAGATAGCTGTTTTTGAAGACCATTGACCTGGGTGATGTGGTGGTTGCCTCTGCTATAGACGGGCCACGTCTCTTGCCATAATAGTATTGGTGGTGATCATGACCACAACTATGTGTATATATATATATTATACAATATAAACTATATGTATAAGAATGAGTTTAATTGGATCACGGGGCAAGTCACCACTACCTAAAGCCAGGCGTTCGAATCCAGATAATTAATTTGGTAGAGGGCCTTGTATAGATACTCCGGAAAGTGCAACCGTTTCTCATGCAGCTTCAATCCGCCACATTTGATTATTCTACACTTGGCCCACCCTGCATGTTCACACTTTCCACATTTGCATTTTCCACCAGCAGACATGTGAGGTGCTTTGACGCACAAACATGGCCTGACAAGGATGGTGCAAACCCGCATTCTGCACTTGCAAGACCTCTCTTCCACAGCCGTGCTCACAATGCAATCCTTATTGCAGGTTAGTCATGCTCACACCGTTTGCTTTTACCATTCTTTAGGTTTCAGTAGTATCTTCATATATTCATCCTGCATGGCATGGTGCATTCTTTTTATGTTCGACTTCTTAGATTTAGATTTGAGGCGCTGTTCATTTTTAGGCTTTGTGACATTGCCACTAGTGAACACTTGCCGCACAGGAGCTGGTGATTGTGGAGACATACACTAGCTCACCTTCAGAGTTTTTTGCTCAGTGGCTTGGCCTCAGCGATGCAACCTCTCGGAACTCTGAAGAACCCAACTAGCTTTATATTACATGTTTCCACCTTTGCAAGGACAGACAAGATTTTGTTTTCCTCAACATGGATGCATTAGACAAAGACATTTCAGAGCCGCTGATGACTGGTTCGGGCGATCGTGAGTGCAACCAAGGAAGGCCCAAATGGATCCCAGGGTGGCCATGCTGGCATGTGAGAAATTTCCAGGCCACAGGAGTCAGTCTGACACCGCCACCATGTCTTTTTCACATCATGCCATGTCAACTTGTGAGGTATTCTGGGTGCCCTATTGTACCCTCACATCCCCAGTGCTTTGCTTGTTGTCACCACTCTGTTCAAACGTTCAGTTGAGTACCTTAGCATACTGCACCGCATATTGCCAGGTGTACGTGAAGTTCCAGCGCTCAATTGGTGATGACTTTAGCATTGGGCTGAAGAGGCCGCGGAAGAATGGCTCGACGTTTGCCGAAACTGACCGCTGCCCTTGATTTCCACCAGTAGCTTCTGCCAGGAACGTGGGGACGCACTTGGCCTCTGGTGAAGTCATTGCCAGCTTCGATGACGATGATCTTTATGCAAGATCCCCAGGAGATCCGCAGAGATGGCCTGGAGGTCGTGCCACCAGAGGTTGGATTTGTATCGAGCCTTCTAGGATGCATCGAACGTTCTAGCATGATTGACTGTGATCCGCTGAAATAGTGACATAGTGATTCAATGCTCGGTGATGTCAAGGCTTGGTGCTAAGAAGCTCGTTATGTCATCACATTTGTGGGAGCTGATTTTCGTGCTTGAGCGTCCCCCCATTGAAACATTTTGATGGCAAACTGACATTCTACACATGCCAAGTTTGAGACAAAAAGGGGCCGACGGCCGACGGCTCTTGAACTTCTACGTATACCCGAATGGGATGAGAGAGAGGGCGCTTGAAAAAACCGTTTGAAAAGGTGGAGCATTCCACATGGCGTGTAGCGCATTAGATCTCTTGATTCTCCCAAGGCTTGTGTAAAGCAATCATGTGGAAACTGCAGGCACCACCCTATCTGGACACCATGGTCAATGCCTTGCAAGATCGACGAGTATCTTGACACCTGGAGGGTGGCCATTGCGTGGGCTCCGCACCACTTGTAAGAAACCATGACGGGCTCCGCTGGTTTGGCCACCTTTGGAAAGATTTTGTGAAGGTAACATGCGCAAGATCGGTCAAGCAAACGTGTGTAAAATACAGTGAACATCTTCCAAAAAAATTGAAACTGGATTCTGAGAAGCAGCTTCATTCATGATCTACCCGTTGCCACATGTCAATGATTCTGAACGCGGCAACATGCCGAGGCACTTGCAGTGAAGCTGTCCCAACTGGTGCGCCCAGACAACCAAGGCAACCCCACTTGGACTAAGTTCACTTGGACTAAGTTCTACCTGGGCGCGGCAGGGAATTGCAGCATCCTTGCTACTAGTAGCGATGGCCTCCAACCTAGTAGCTTCTTGTTACTAGTAGTACGGCGCCTGTACATGTACTGGGCGCTTTGTTGATCTTTGTTGACCCCCCTTCCTCGGACTGGTTGGCAAACATTCAAGCTGCATGGTCATTGTTGCACTTTGACGCCCAGTGAATCAGAGAGTTACTCATCATCTACGAAAATACTGCAAGCACGAGAAAATGACAAGAGTTGTCCCAGGTTATTTTGTTTTATCATGTCTCTCCCTAAAGCGGCTTTGGATCGATCCGTCATGGAGTAAAGACCCAATCTTCATGCATAATAACGGTGATTTTTCGATGCCTTGCCTATGCAGATGTCATTTTGACATATTTTGACAGCTGAATGGGGAAGCGACGGTTCTCGAAGTCATGAGCGGATCAAGGAGTTCCAGCTTGGGACAAAAAACTCGCTAGAATAACCTGCTGCAGATGTAGGCCTTGCGCCAGAGTAACTGAAATTGTTCAATGCGCATTCAGGCAATGCAACACTTTGGCAAGTGTGATGATCCGCGACTCAGTGACCCAGATTGGGGATAGTGCCTTTGCAGAGTGCAGGTTGTTGGAAAGCGTGATCAACCCCCACGCAGTGATCTTGCATCCTGCCACTCTTTGGCAAATGTGGCCATCCCTGACTCAGTGACCTACATTGGGGATGAAGCCTTTGCAGGATGTAGTGCCTTTGGTCGTTCCGATCAAGGGCCTTGATTGGCGCTGCAAACGCACCGGAAACGGTTCAAACGAATTCAGCATGTGAATGTCAAGAGTGTGATTGGTGTATCCTCAATGATGGCAATGGTGGCCATTGCAGCAGTGGGGGCCATGGCCGGGGTCACACAGCCTTGTCGAAGCAAGCTATGTACTTTGGAGGATGGCCATGTAATGGAGATGCCTTGATCGCCGGCCCACCTTGGCACAATTCTGCTAAACAAACACTTTATGTTCAACTCTTTCAACTTCGCAACTGCTCCTCTTGCCCCTTTTGCGACAAGAAGGCTGGCTTGGTGGTTGGCTGAGTTGGCAAGGCCTGCACAACGTCCTGAAGAGTTGTCCGTAAGTCCTCAGGGAAGATGTGAAAGCTTTGGATGAAAGAAGCTCAGGTCCCAAAGAGTTGCTACTATGTATGTATATATTGATTTTTTGGTCGATGTCTTCCTCTACATGTCCGAGTTGTTGTTGTACCCGCCCTATGTAGACTGACCTGCAGATTTTGGCCGTGGACCGCTTTTGTCACCATTGGTTGGTACCGGAAAGTCCTTCAAGCCAGGTGGAGGTCTTGTCAATCTCTGATCTAGATATCGGATAATGTTTGATTAGAGAGCTCAACTGCTAGAGAGAAATCGACAACTATAGTTGCCTGATGGTACAGGTACGTGTACCACATTGACACCGACACTTGGTCATTTTGTGACCCAATCGCGTGGGGACTCACAAAGGGGCTGGATGAAACCTCTGACAAGGCTCGATGACATGCAGCTCTTTGTGCTTTGTTTCGTTGGCCCTGCTTAGAGGTACAATATACATAGTCCTCCCAACAATGCACCTGCATGTTCTTGGCATAGGGCCTCACTGTGTTGTGGTCACTCAACAGTGAAGGACCGTGAAGGATAGGTCTTTCCCTCTTCCTTCCCCAAGCTTGTGAAACTGAGATTTGCGAGTTCTCTCCTTTTGCAAGTCTTTGTCAAACCTCGGCCTACTTTGCTTGTGTTAGAGTCAATGGGGTTTTCTTTGGAGGTGAAGAGCTGGGCCTATGGCTATGGTTTTTCCTATGTCTACCGAAGACAGTGTGGGCTCGACCTGCCTGGAGACCGAGGGATCACGCGGCGCGTTTCTGGGGCGGAATGTTTTGGGGATCGCTGGGTGATTGGTGATTGTTGACTGAAAGTCGCCTTAAATAGATTTCAAGAGCAGTCAAGGCCTACGGTACTGAATTTTGTCGTTGCGCAATTCAAGAGGAATACCGTTTGTGTAGGATGATTAGGATCGTGTTCAGCAGCTGAATGCAGCAGCTACTCAGCAGCGCTGCAGGTGGTATGGGAACATCAACCTTGGTGAGGAGCTGATGATGCTGATGCAGCTATTATAGCGAGCAGTGTCCCATTGGCTTGGCTGTTTGGCCACTTCCATTATTAACATTCAAGTAGGAGCCCCTTTGGTACTAGTTACTAGTTACATCTAGTTACTATTTTGCGGAGACCTGTATCTGTATATATAACAGGCACCAGTGCAGCTGTCAGGCTGTGTCATTTGTCGGCCCTGAAGCTGCATAGACTTGGTCACGTTTCAATTGTTTTTCTTTTTTTAATCTTTTGAGCTCCAAGCATTTTGCCACTGGTCTACGGGTCTTGTGAGGACTTTAACTGGATGATGCAGCTGCAGCTCCGGAGAGGCCACATGGCTACACAAAATTGGGCGAAACCTCACCTTCACTTCTTACTTTTTGGAGGAAGTGGATCCTCAGAGCTTTGGCCAAGCTCGATTTGAGGTGAACGAAGTGTCCACCTCGTTCCGGACGATTTCGGCATGTGCCTGCATGTGCAGCATGGAGGCTGGGAAGGAAACGAGACTTGATTTCCAACGACAATTCGGGATGGCTGATAGACTGATAGGCGATCAATCGGGTCAATACGGATGGAATATGGCCACCAATCTTTGCACTTACCTGTAGAACCATGCGCATAACACTTTGCTCCTGCTCCCTGTTTTTGTTTGCTAGGCAACACCTCCAACTCCATTCCAGTGCGGGAGGCGGCTGAACCTTGATGGGCCAATAATCATAGTTGAAGACAGGAACAGCACTGGTCCCTTCAGAGGAGGGGAGTCTAGTCGAGGCTCGCTAGAAACACAGGGTGGAGATGGATCTGTGTGCTTGATGAAAGGGCCGATATTCAGCAGAACTCTGGAAGTGCAACAAAAAAAGACAATTCACAGCAGGTCTGGCGAATAATAAGCAGAACCATTTTTTTTGCGATTGGTCTGGTGTGCTGAGCGTGTCATTTTTGGAGAACATTCTTTACGATTATATAAACTGTATGGTTGGACTATTCTTGGAGCCAATACGTTTATCTAGATGTAGTTGAGGGACCGCAAATCGCGTAAGCCGTAGAGATGTTTCCATTGGGATCAATAGGGCCCCTTTACCTGTGTTTTCTTTCAGGTGCCAGATTCTGAAGCCATGGTGCACAGCCTCAGCATGGAAACACGCATGGCAACTGAAGTGCACTCGCCAACATTTGCAAAAGTGCACTCAGCCCCATGGATCTACCCATGGCATCCCATCACAATACCACACAATACCACCTCATTTGCGTGATTCGTGAAGATGTTCAATAAAGACCTGCCATGCCCCAATTGCAGCAGATGGACTGAACTGAACCAACGAGGACTTGGATATTATGGAGCTGAACCAGTGGATGCACGCCTCAGGCCAGGGGTACAGTGGCAATGCTCTGCTTCAACGAGCAGCTGTACCCTCCAGGTAATGCTAAGGCAAGGCCCTCTTGTGATATGGAGATAGGTTCGGCTTCATACTGGCATCTTGAAGCAGTTCAAAGACTTGCAACCCTTCTCCAAAAGAACAAACACCACTCCCTTCAAAACCAGGTCAAACGCAAGAACACGCAGACTTTGATCTCCAAACAGCGTCCTTCGCGCCCCGCAGGTCCAGCAGGCCGTGCACTCGCTCGAGCTATAGGTGGGAAGGGCAGACATGGATACTTGCTTGGAGCGAGCAACCCAAGATTTTCCAACAGGACGCAGCAAGACTTCCGGAAGCAAGCAGGCAGGCTCCTGAACTGCGCACACAGGAAACTTCTGTTAATTGCTTTGAAATGATCACTCCGGGACAGTGGGCACTGGTTCTGATCTCCTAGCGGTCCTACTTGTCATGTTGGCATTCATTCAACATAAACCGCAAGCATCCGCAAGCTTCTTTGTCATCATATAAGCTAGGTTGCATGCCACCTGCCGCATGCCGAATACCTCATCGAGAACCCGCCGAAAGCGACGGCCCGGATACCGCAGAAGACCTTTCCTTCTTTTTTTTTGGTCTTCACCGTCACCTATTTCAAATTTACAGGAATGAATCAGGGACAGTGTACGTGCTTTCGTGCGTGCCTCTCAATTTCGGATCATGTTGGTTCTGGACTCCTGTCTATGAGCATGATTCATGATTAGATCGTTTTTAGAGTCTTGCTGAGCATTTTCGTTTGCAACTCAACGCCTTGCCCGGCGGGGCAACCCCGCTTCAACGTCGCTGAGGTCAATGACTTGTTGAAAGCTCTTGAAGATCAGCTTCGGATTCCCTGCGATGCCTACAAGGCTAGCCAGAGGTTTTGGCTGAAAGGAGCAAGAGCTTCCCTGTAGCCGAGGTCTACAGAGTGCCTCCACCTGTGGCCTTTGGAGCACAGAAAAAGTGCGCCTGACCTGTGAATTGAACGGGAGATTGTATGATCATAAGCTATATAGGTTGGTTATCCACCGGTTGTGGGCATGTGGGTCTGCGTGGGAATCTATTCTGCTATTCTTGGGTCATTCATAATGTCAGGATCTACCCGGAGGAACGTCGTGGCCAGGCAAGGAGAAGCAGCATTGACAAGACAACATGGGAGGAAATGGCAGAGTTCTTTGTTCTTTGTGACCACTGGATGTTGCTTTTTGGGTTTCGGTGGCCCTCTCTCCATTGGAAGCAACGGTTTGGAAGAAGGAGTCGTTGCTTTAGGGTCTGCAATGGACAGCGGGCCTGGAGTCCGATTATTTTTCTCCTCTCTCCACGTGGAAATTGCTGATCGCAGTCTTCTTCATCCAGTCAATTTGCCGGAGATGGTGTTAGGGCACCTCCAAGGGAAACAGATTATCAAAAGCCACATGTTTGCCACAACAAAGTCCCCCGTCCACTCCGTCGAAGTACTGTAGCACTTGTTTATAGGTCTTCTTACGCAAAAGGAACGTGTTGATGTTGTGGAGTGGATCTTGGCCCATGTTGCTCCATAGATGTTCACGAAACTGAAAGGAACACATTTTCAGAAGCCTTGGCCGCGGCCGATGTTGGCCGTTTGCTCAGATTGCGGCAGATGTGCTGGGCATCTCGTTCCTAGCGAAGCTGCCCGGTGCCGAGGTGCGGTCGACCCGACCCAGGGGCCCGGTGGACTCGTCAGGGGGTACCCTATGTTTGAACCATAATTAGGGCATATAGATCATATAGTAGGGATTTATGTGATGTATGATATATCTGGTATATGACCTATGATATATGATATATAGGGCATAGAATTGCTGTCAGCCATTGACATGCCTGGAAGGCTGTGTGTGGAGCAGAGTGCGTACATATGTGCGTAATACTCCATAGCAACCATCCCGATGTACTGTATGGTGATATCCTTGGACCGTTGCTGTGAGAAGGACATACCGGCCTTTGATTCATATGGAGCGGATGGATGAGGATACTACTATTTGTATACTGCAACTGTATGAGACATCACCCAACTCTGAGTCACAATTGTTGAAGATCTTGAAGCGAAGGCTTGTTGGAGGAATACGCCTCACATTCTGAGACATTGAAATGTATTGACCACATGTCTGAGACTTCCATTGTGATGGCAATTCTGTCTTGGACCTTCCAGCCTGGACCTTTTCTTTTCCCTTTCAAGCGAGGAAAATCTTCAGCCACACACCAAGTCTGGACAGCAATGGTGCAAGCTCACGAAGGCCATATGCCCAGCGAGGGGGATGACTGATTCCCGCTTCCATGCGCATTCGGCAGACAAATTTTCATCTTCATGATGCATTATTGCCATTAGATGACATGTTCTGACTTGCTGCAGGCTCATGTATGTATGCCTGTTGAAGTGTTGAAAGTACGTCAGTACGTCGCTTCGTTCCTTGAAATGTTGCCCCAATGTCAAATGCTGTGTGTGAGCACCAGGCAACAATCCCTCCGAGGTGCTCTCGGAGTTGGGGATAGCCAGGGGAGACAAAGAGACAACCCTAGCCCAATCGGTTCACTACAGCAAACAACGTGGCAAACAAAACTTTGCAGATCAGGGCGGGTCCATGGCGATTTAGGCAGCATCAAATGATGACAAACTCCATAGAATCGATCCTTGTCAAATCTTCTCAGCTTGATGTTGGAGTTAGTTCGCTTCAACCAGGTGGCGGATTTTCACATCTCACATTTTTTCCTCCCTTTTAAATCCTTTTCCCCTGGGCCTCCGGGGCCATTTCGGAACATCTCCGACCTCGGTCGCACCAGGCACGGATCGACTGGGGCCACGCGTCGACGACGTTTGGGCGTGGTGGCTCGAAGGACTTCGGTGTCGACACCTGTTGGCCAAGATTGGATGTGATGTTTTGTACTGTAGGATTCTGTTGTTTCATTTGTGTGTAGGATTTGTAGGTTTTTCTCCGGTGCAGTCATTGTGTACACATTGGCCTGGACCACACCTCGTGGCTGAGGTGCTTCCACCTGAGCAAGCAGCTGCAGCTGGACTTAGCACTGGGGAGGCCATTTGCAACTATCCTGCAAGGCAAACCACTTGGCAAACGCGACGTAGTGCAATTTGTGAAGCAAGTACTGTGGTAGATGACGTTACAAAATACAAGGCCATAGGCCCTGGGCCATAGGGGAGAGGCTTTTGTGGACCACATATATATATATATATATATATCAGGGTTCTGACCTGTACTACTAGCTTGGCAACTGCCTTTTTGCATTTGGTTGCCACCTACTGGCCTACGGCCTACTTACAACAAAACAGGACATACGTTGCCCAGGGTGTTTGGTTCAGCTCCATGTGATGACAAATTGAATTTGTGAGCTTCCCTCGGTGCTGTCGCAATCCTGCAATATCCTGCAGGAAACTTGGGAGGAGGAGGACAAGGTGGCCTGCGCAGCTGCAGAGGAGGAGACTTCTGCAGAGAGAGCTGAAATGGTTCACCCATTGAATCCACTTCTGCCGAGACATGTCCAAAACATTGCTTGAACGCGGCCATGGTGTAGCTGTTGCAGCTCAACCAAGATTGCCGTAGTTGCAACAGTACTTGTAGCCGTAGCGGTAGCGCTTGAAACATTGATTGCAAGATGGAGGAAAGCAAGAAGTCCTTCATCACACGTGCATCTCTCAGCTGATTTATATATATATATATATGTGCACAATATATTATAACCGCACATATATATATATATATAATGAGATTGCTTGACTTTTGCATTGCGGTAGAAGTTTCATCAAATTGAATTATATAGAAGGAGAAGCGGAGCTGCAACACAATTGACTCGGAGCAATAGTTGTCTCCCTACATGTCATTCGGCAAGCCTCAAGCGGACGTTCTTGGGATGGCATTTCCATGCTATGTGACATTGGCATTATACTCATTAGGATCCTGACTGGTAGACCCGGTCTGCTTGACAGGACGATTGCTTCTGTCCATCATTGAATGAATGCCTCCTAATTTTACTAATGTCCTTCATTTGTGAGTCTTTCTTCAATCCTGCAAGCCTTCCCAGCGCTTAGATTCGGAAAGGTGTCATGCACAGCACAGTGCCTGAAATACTGCCCAGCCTTTGGTTTCATCACAGGGGTGACTTGCCAAAGCTCGACCGTCAAGAAGTTCTTCACCACGAAGCAGTCCTTCGGAGTCTACCTTCCGACACTCAGCACAGAGCTCCGAAAAAGGTCATGGCGACACATACGCCAACTTGGGATTTAGTGAGGAAAAGCCGATAGGCCTTGGTGCGATACAACATCTAATAACATATATTTTGCAAATGATTGCTGAATGCTGATCAAAACAGGGTTCGGTTCGATTTGCACGGCTTTTGAGCGCTCAATCTGAGGAAAGGTGCAACTGTTAGCCAGCTAAGCCCGCCGATGCCCGCTTTGAACAGCGGTGGCCCGTTCTTTGCGGGCAGATTTGAAGCACTGTACCGAATGAGAGATGGGCAAAGACCAGCAAACAGTCGACAATTGCTCAGGTGGAAGCAATTTACATATTTGATTTCTTGATTGCTTCCTTTGCTATCTAGCTGAATCTAGCTGACTCTTCAAGTAGCTCAGTCTGCTCAGGAATGCTGCTTCAGGTTTCCTGTCCTCAGCAGTTTGATGTCCTTGGCACATTTCACTATGCCAGGATGGGTGCTGGGAAGACACCTTCCAGCTGAGGCTGGCTGACAAGTTATCTATTGGCATGTCGCAAGGCAAAGAGCTTGGAACATGTGTGAAGGGGGTGCATGGCAAAGCCATGCGTTAGATTGCATTAGGAATATTGAAGTTCAACTTGCACCCGCAGCATTTTCAAGGGAATCGCACTTGTAAACAGTATACATGGCCATGCTGATTTTACATTATTGATAATTGCAGTCATTGAATCAGGCTTGATCTTGATCAATCAAGTGTCGTTCACGGCCTCCATGTAGTACAAAACAAGCATTGTACGGGTTCCTTGCTGCATATTCCAGGCGCGAGTGCTTTGCCAGCGCCAAGGGCGTGACATCCAGGTGATGCAAGAAACAGCCTGCATCTCAATCTTGCAACGTGGTCCACGTCAAGAGATAACAAGCAGTCCTAAGCGGTCCTTGTACAATTGATGTGTGACACCAGTTGCGAAACGCAACATCATCTCTAGCAATCTAGCATGAATCATCGCTTTTGTCCATCGACCAACGCCCTGCTGATACTTCTCAGCATCAGGACGTGGTGCCCGAGGAGATCACCGTGTCCGACTTTCGAGGGCCTCGAAGCTTCTACATGTCCCACAGCTGCAGATTCTGCACGACCAAGGGGATTGATGAGGGGAAGGCTTTTGACCAGACGGATGGGCTTTAGAGCCTTTCTTCGTGACTGATCTTGCAAAAGCCATTCGTTGACGGCTTAAAATAGAAAACCTCGACGTTCTGTGCAATTTCACACAGCCTCGCAATTTACTGTAGGAAGAAAAATGGTTGCACAAAATTCCGGACATGACATCCGAGATCACCCACTAGTACTGAAACCTTTATGGGACGGGTGCCAGGTTGAATGTTGGACCCCAGCCATCCCTGTCGTAAGTCTCAGGTTCAAAAGGCCCTGTGCAGTTTGAAAGGCAAAAAAGGGTATTACTGTGCACTTGAATTCGAAGTCCTGGCATGGCTGATCACACTTCAGGCGCTTTACGGATGAGCAATGTGCTATCGTTCTCCGCTTCATGCGGTACGCTGACTGCTTCGCTGCGATGGGTGGAAGCCGGGTGCAGTGCTAGTCACGTAGTCAGCGGGCAGCAGCCCAGAAGTTGCGCTTCTTTTTCCCATTGCAAACTGTGTGACCATAGGCTTAAAGATTGCTTGAACACCCGAACACCCCTAGCACACTGTACAGAGTTGTATTTGCAGACAGCGAACTCTGAACAGCATAATTATATTCACTTGCGTTCCTTTATGGTCCTTTCGATTTTAGGTTTTTCAGGTTGGCTTAGTTCTTCTCCGAATCAACGAGCCCCGGAACCCATGGAAACTGTGAGCCACGCAGCCAGGTCATTTTTCAAGAATCCAGAGAATCAGAAGCGCTTGGACGAGTTTGAAGCCAGTGCCAAAGGCAGTGGTCACGACTACAGAGCCCGGCGCCCAGTGGAATGACCGGGCCTGTTCATGGGGATTTCCGTTTTCCTTGTCCTCCTCCGCGTTCTTCTCCACCCTCCAGTACCACCAAAGGCCCAAGCAATCCGACATCAAGTCGGCCGGTAGGTAGCTCAAAAAGTCCCTGAAGCGCCAAGACTCAGGCATCCTTTGTCCTCACCTCGTCGTGCCAAGTGGTGCATACAAAGTATATGGTCATACTTTCACACCTACTGAATCTACTGGTCACCTCGCTTGGAGCTTCCGAGACTGGGAACGCAACAGGAATCTGGACACTCCTGACCATGTAGACAATGTAGACCTTTGCCCCACCCAGACAAGCATCCCATCCATTGGATGCTCTTCATAAAGCCCAGCACTTGACTTGCTCCAAGGCTCAGCTGGTTCAGTTGCTAGCACATGAAGTTTATCCAAGGAGTTGGCTGGGCCTGAAACCAGGATGTGCTATGCCCCACCGAAATCAACCGTCCACAGAAACTCACCTCCAGCAAGTTGTGGGCTCTACTCACATTCAGTCACGTTGCACTATTCGAAGTCTTCTGGAATTCGAGTGCAGTGTTGATTTTCGGCCTGCATTTTGCATTGTCGAAATTCCATGGGCAGGATCTATCAGAAGCTGCACGTGCCCGTCATGGATGACTTGGACGGACCCAAGCTCATGCATGGCTGCTCAAAGTGGGGTCAGCTATGGACAGCCCAAAATCATACCAGTCTGTCAGAAGCATGCGAGAAAGCACAATCAGCTTGCAGCATGGCCAAGGCTGGAAGCTATGTCCAATGTCTCCTCCAGCAACCTGCAGGCTGAAGCTGAGGGCAACCAGGGCGAGTCAGGGATTCGAGTCAGCTTTGAAAGATTATTACATATTGCACTTTGTTAGCAGCTTGACCAGATCGGCACTATCATTTTGATCTTTCGGTCTTGCGCAATCAAGTGGCAAGAGTGTTGCAACTTCTCCAACTTTTGCCCTGTCTGAATGCAGAGAAGGATAACTCAAGACTCAAGCACTCAAGCTGTCAATCACAATGTTCACCTTGCATGAACGGCGTCAAACTGCATCCGTTTGCCGCTTAAAGCAAGGTGGTGGAGCTTTGGCTAGAGGTGGAGCTGCTTATGCGGAACCAGGCATCGATCTATCCATTTGAGACATTTCCAATTTCGGTGAGATGTCCTTTCGCTGCGGAGATTGAAGGACAAGAAATGTCGGTGATGGAAAGTGTAGCAAAGATCAGAGGATTGATGGCTGACCTGCTTCTCCTCCTACACAGAATCTTGAAATGTTGGAAATCAACAGCTGATGGCACAGTGAGGATTGCAGGTCTGCACGAATCCATCAGCGTCCATGTCTGGATTATAAGATTGATTGGCATGACGACAAAGTGACATGCGCCCGCCACTGTCTGCAAGCTCCAAGCCTTGAACTACAGCGGCCAAACTGACTGAGGCATCAGCTCAAAGTGCTATTCAGGCTGTGCAATTCTTCCGCAACCAGGCGCGTTGCCGAGATGGAAGGGGGTTGGAGGTGCAATACGGAAACAAGCCAACAGAGTCAAGTACCAGCAGTCAGGGTTTCGAGTACGGCCAGCCAAACCAAAGAAGTTTGTTGGTAAATGTTCGTAAGGTGAACATAGAGCGTCCACTACAAGCCGATGTGTGGAAAGTGGCATAGAATGTCAGAAAAGCTTTGCAGGTATTGATGGCAGCAGATGTGTGGATGCATGGCTGGGGTCATCCTAATTGTTATGTCTTATTAATTGAAAGGGGATAGGATGACCCATGAATGATCCACATCAAAGTTTGTAAAGGAATTGCTATTGTAAATTTGATGTGGAGAAATGTATGCAGAACACCATATTGTTTTACTTTTTTCATCTTTTTTCTTACTTAAAATTGGTGTTCTGGAATATGTTTGAGCCTTTATGAAACTATATACTTCTAGTTACTAGTTTTTATCGCATTCCAACGCGATTTGGACTGGGACACTAGTCACTAGCCCTAGGCCCTAGTCAATTGGCTCAATCAAATGCAACATGCATGCCGAGCCGTTCCCCAACTGATCCCATAATGTCAGCCGTTTCAAGATGGTCCAGCCAGGCCAACAAGTCGCAGGGAATTACAAAGGTCATCGAACAGCCATCTTACGACGGGGCCCTGGCATCAGCAAGAGGAAGGGGTTACTCGTGGCATGTTTACATTTTTTTTTGCTAGGTTGGAGGCTATTGCTATTGGGTTGGAGGCCATCCCTCGCCCTTAGCAGACCATTGCTTATTGAAGACAAATCTCCAAGGATCACTATAGATGGGCCCACCGAAAGATGGCTGACCCTGTGTGCACATTTGCGCAGTTCGTGCCTCTCCTGCGGCATCGGCGGCTGCTGTACTGAGGAACATATCCGTGACGCTGTGCAGATCATGAGACAAGTTGGGCCGTCGCGAAGCTGAATTCAGAACGGATGCGGGAGGAGGATCAAAAGTTGGCAGGGCGAGTGATAACAATTCTTAAAATCAAATATCAGAAACGGATACATCAGGATATACATCGCCAGAGGAGCATGTCCAACAAATCCTGCTCCGGGCAATGCTGAGGAGCATCAGTGGAGCAATAGTGCAGGCATTTCCGGGAGCTGCAGGGGGACTGAGGAGGAAGGCCGCGAGATGGGCCCAGTGTGTCGGACAAAGCCCTGAAGATTCACTTTTCAATGCCAAGTCCTTGCCACTCGACATTCGGTTGTCGTTGCAACCCACGCGGGTGAGTGGTTGGATGCTGCAACAACCATAGCATTCATAGAGTTCATAGTCAGTCTTGTAGTTCTAGAGTCGATTTGCTCCCAGATCGGCCAGGCCTGGATGGACAAGGACACTTCCACGGAGTGTTCCACGGAAAGCAAAGCAGAGCCCGACCCAAGAGACGCCGAAGGAGGTGAAAAAACGCCGAAGGGTCGTTGAGACACGCGACTGGATGGATTGGGTGACTGACTTGTTGACTTGTTGTGCGTTCTCTTGTCACAGGCGATGTTTTATTGCAGGTGCTTTGCAAAGGAGATCATTTTGAAGACGAGATGTAAAATTTGTTGAGGACGCCTGTGGTATACACACATGTATGTATATTCATGTGAATCCTCTTTCTCTTACATACCTGCGCCAAAAGCGATACGCTTGTGACTCGTGCATGCATTAATTACAAATTGGCAAGGCAGCAGCCTGCCTCGCTTCAGAACAGAAATCAGGACCCATCGCAACAGAAAGATCAAATTGTCCAACAAGAAGAGTAGCAGCCTCATCAAACAATGCCGGAACAGGCCCGGGCATCATCTGAAGGAGACTGTGCTGCCACAAAGATCTCCGCCAGGACCCGGCAGAGGTCGCCCGGATATCCTTTCAGGCGACCATGTTCATCACGTCCAATGCTCGTGCACTAGGAACAAGAGGCTACAAGTGCCAAAGGGCATCGCTACTATAGCAGCAAGGGCCTAGTAACAAGAAGCTACTAGTAGCTCCTGGCCATACTAATTACTGGGAACAAGAAGCTACTTCAGGCAAAGAAGTGGTGCGACCTTTCCAAAGACGTTCAACCGCCTCAGGCGCATTGGCAACCAAAAAGTCAATCGGCTTAGCCGAGACCGCGCCAAAATGACTCTGCTGTATGCGGACTCTCTGGCATCCAACAAACCGCAGGAAGGTCTTGACCAGATCCAGGAGCCAAATGGAAGGGTACTCAAAATGGTGTTCTGGCTGTGAAGGATTTTCGATGATCGCAGTAGCTCTAGTCGAAAAGAGACCCCAAGCAGGAGATCGCCAATCGAGGCGTAATCAGCCTACGGCAATCCAAGTGGACGTGCACGGCTGTGAAGCGGTCGCACACCTGTTCTAGATGAGTCAACCTCCCTCGCGGGACCATGTCTACGAGGAAGTCCCTCCGCACTCCAGATTTCAACGCTCGTGCTAAAGAGGAAACGTCTCAGCACGATTGCCCCAATGTAGATCATAGAAAAAAGCATGGTGTTCAAAGTCATTCGCCCGTCTTGCTGAGCGAAAACTATTGATGCATACTGTACTGCAGCTGGGAGCGAGACCCTGAAAACAGTCAAACCAAGTGCCTCATGCGCAAACAAGGGAGTATATAAATGTATCAGCTTCAACTGCAACCGGAACATCACTGCCCAGAAACCACTCACCAGAAGCCTTCTTGAAGCAAAGACCTGCAAAGACCACAAGTGAGGATAATGGCAATGTTTCATCGCCTGAAATCACACCGAGCCACAATCGAAAACAGGCACCAATCTCGTCATGGTAGAGGAAGAAAGAGTGCCGGACCGTCCTCAGAAGCTCAAGCAAATGAAGGCCGTCACTAGCTCTGTGAACACAATCAGTCCATGCCGCCTGTAGAGAGCACGACACGCCGCCAGTCGTTGCACATGATTCAGCAAGTCAGTGGGCTGTGAATGGAGCTTGAGACAAAACTCACACTGCCGTCACTGCCGTCCAGAAACATACTGCATGAACGTGCCTGTCGTAGTCCATCATGCTTCTTAAAAGCATGAACATGAACAGCAGGATCCGCTCGCCTAGCAAAAGCACGACTGCAGCAAAGGCAGTAGTGAGAGAAGGCTTCCAGCACGTCTTTGAGGCCTCTGCAGGTCCAGGCCAGCTTGAAGCATCGCTTCCATGATGTGACAATGCCACCTTTGCCACTCACTCTCAACACGTAGAGCAGAAAGATGCCTATTCCGAGCCCTTCTAATCGACCTCCTCCAGCTAGCAGGGCTTTCCTGGACCAGCTGCAAAAATGACCCACGAGTCTTGGTATTGAGACAAGCGAAAGATCACGTCATTTGTGGATTTGTAGGCTAGGAAGCAGGAAGCATACTGTAGATTGATTCGGTTCGCTTTCAAGACCTGCAACGAAACCGTTGAACTGACCATTTTAGGTAACCTGTGCATGAGGGCGTGTACCAAAATTCATGGCATATCATGGCGCCCTCGCTCGATATAAGTGCCAAAGAGCCTTCCACTGTAGACACTGCTGTGGTTGTTGTGTCACGTTGCAGTTATTTAGGCTCAAGATTGTGTTTGGTGTACCCGGTGAGTCTCACCTGCATGTCAGCTGAGAGCCCTCCATTCCTGAGAAAATGGGCCGAGGAGCATGAGCGTCTCTGGATGCAGATAACCATAGATAACCCTCTATATATGTACAGTATATATCCCCAAGGCACGCCGAGAAGAACATCCATCTACACTGGACCGACCACTCAAGCTATTCATTTTGTTGTATTATATATATATTATATACGTATAAATAAATAAATATATATATACATACACAGATGCACATTTCTTTACTTATGTGCATACATGTAGAGGAGCCACATATTATGATTGTTCCCAACTAAGCTCCAAGATGCTGGAGCACATCATTATCAAGAAAGTGCAATCACACTATAGGCATTCCGACATTCTCATGCATATGTACGAGTTCTACACACCGCCCCCGCGATTGGGGGCGAGGTTTTCGTGTCACTCTTCTGAAAGTCTGACAGCTTGACGCCATGGACTCCACACGCGCCATCATCGCCCTTTGGCGTCTTTGTGTGCCAGCCGGCCTTGGCCCGCAGGTGCTTTTTACTTTCGGGAACCCATGATATGAACCGGGGGTTTCTGAAAATGCAACGGGAGGGTCGCAAGCTTGTTCCTGGTTCTGTTTTGGGACAGCAGTGCCGTGTGAGACAGTGCGAAGAGCAGGTGGCACCCAACTGGCTCAAAGGAAGGTAGAAGAGTTGCACCAGAGATAGTGCAATGTCAGGTTGGTGGAGATGGTGCAATCCCGGTGGACGTGCTGAAGGCTGGGAACTGCTACCAGCCTCATTGCCCTGTGCCAACTTGTCAGCAAATAGAATCTCCCAGGTCGTGCTCGAACGCGAGTTGGAGGGCCATTTAGGAGACTTTGGTCAAAACTCTGCAGACGAGATCCTGCTTTCGACTCAGCCATCGATATGACACCAATGATCCATGGCCTTGACACCGACTTGTGCTAAAGTCATGATTTGCAAACTCAGGCAAACCTACATGCAACCGGACGCCGACGGGGTGGTTGGCTTTCTGCAGTTCTGGAAAGGAATGGAGGACAGTGTTTGAACACAGTCTCCTGATGTTATTTGTTTGTTTTCATTGGGCACTTTGCATCGCCAGCTTTGAATTTTACGGCGGCCATTGCTACTAGGGTAGGTGGATCAAGTCCATCACATCCATCGCAGGAGATCCTCCGTGCCCGGGGCACCATGCGAACCTACGCGCTGACGCCGGCACAGAAGGAAGCCATCGCAGGCTTTCGCTACTCGGCGTTTGACATCATTTTGCACCAAGCATGTCGCACGGCAGTCTCATGCTGCAAGGGAGGATTGCTCATGAAATGTGATGAATCCTCCAGGATTGAGCCCCTTATATAATTAGATCCCAACAGCTGAGGCTTTCTGCGGACTTGCTTGCTGGATATGGCAGCACGGCAGATCTCCCAGGGCCGCTCTTCCTTCAGTGTGCGCGAGCTGAGGCTGAGATCACATTTATAAACCTAGCATGCAGTTTTGAATTCTACAATGTCCACCATCAAACCAAACATCACAAATAAGTATCGTGAATTTGGTTCGTTTCAGCTCAACAAAAGCTAAAGATGTTCGGCTTCAAGCATTTCTTTTTTCAGAAGCTTCCATTTGGAATTGGCTGCGGCCCTGTTGGTGAGATATTTCATGGACCGCACCATTGAGCTCACCGGCTTGGAGGGGCAAGACTTCTGGCGCCCGGACACCCAGCGGTCAGCGGTCGGTCGCGCAGCGACCGAGCCCGTCGCGGCCGCTGGTGGCTCACCGTGAGGTCAAAGAGCGACGCAGCTACCGGAAGACCCCGAAATGCTGGTCACTGGTGAGGAAGTGGCTTCTGCCTTGTCCGCTTCTTCAGTGGCTGGTGATTCAAGAACATTTGACTGAAAAGTGGTTAATGTTGCCATGACCTATGATCCCATCGAAGGCTCACATGGTTGGAGGAGTTGGTGGGGGAAGGCGCCGGATTTTGAAATTAGAACGATCAAGCAGTCAGGTTTGAGCTACTCTTTTGATTCAAAGCTCAAAAAGTTTTTGTTTGTCTTGAGGACCAGGTGAGGATGAGGAAGAAGAGGAGGACAGTTCCAAGATGGACATGATTCTTGAGCTGCCATTGTGCCATGCTTTGGTGACACAGGACTCGGCGGCAGAGGACGATGAGGCCCTAAAAGCATCTAGAATCTAAAACATTCTTGTGTCGATCAATTCTAATCCAGGTCGAGCGATTGCGCTTATGTAGCTGTGCATATACATATATATATATATATATGTGTATATATATACATATCAAACAACACACATGTGTATGTACAGTATATTATACTGTATATCTACTGTATATACGCATGCACATCATGTTTGCCAGTGTCGTGTTGCCTATTTGGTTGGGCCATGGGAGTGAGACGCGTATCACATCCACAGTTTAGATGTTGCAGGTGTTCCACAGTTGCGCTTGGACATTTTGAGCTCCCGTGCACGTCGCACTGCCAGGAGGAGCCTGAAAGAGAGGCCGCATGGTTTGCCTCGGACGGGTTTTGTTTCCACCATCTAAACACCTAGGACCTAGGTTCGGCTGTGAATGCTGTTTGGGTGCGAGCGGGCTCGCACGTTCGCTGTGTGTGAAATCATTCTTTTTCATAAACATTGCATTCTCAGTGGAAGAAACGGAATAGAAACAGCGCCAGGCCTCCGTACTGGTGCCAACCCCCAGCAGCACCGGTCGGGCTGGGGCTGGCCGTTGGGCCACCCACCAGTGCGGTCCTCATGTTTGTTAGCACTGTTTATGGAGAAGAAGCTCCGGCTTCAGATTGCTTCATCTCTCACGCACTGGAGCCATTTTCAGCTGAACAGGAACAAAGCAGTTCCCAAGTCAGAACAAGTCTGTGTGGCTCAGCTTGCACCACACATAGAACATTAACAGCAGCTCCTCATTTACCTCAGTTGCAGCCTGCAGCCCTAGAGTCCTGGAGGTAGTAGTCCGGACTTGCAACCACAAAAGCACAGCAGTAGAACCGGTCAATCACCCCAGCAGACCCAAGCTACTTGTGGCTACGAGGCTTGTCCTTATGTAACTCAAATGGCATAGTGACAGCAGATTCGCTACGTTCGTGACGATTTGTGCTGGATGGTTCCACCATGTTTGATGGAAGCATCTCGGAGACCAAGGCGTGGAGACGAGCTCCATTTTCCATCATGAAGTCCACATCACAAATTGCGGTGGTTCTTCATGGTTTTCTAATCCGTTTTTCACAGGTTTGAGCGCCGAATCTTGTAGGTTCCTGGGTTCTGGACGGGAAAGGCTACATTGACAGTCCAATACATCTTATCAAGATCAATGGCCCAGCTTCGAGCGCGTCATCCCACTTCCTGCTTCGAGCATGTATGAGATATTATGAATCATGCCATGGGATCTACTATGAGGTATGCTATGAGCATGTACCTATGAGCATATGTACCGTACATGCTTCCATTCGAGGCCATTGCTCTTAGTTCGGAGACCATTGCTATTAGGTTAGAGTAAAGCCTATATGTATATATCGCATATATATATACATATATTGTATTATTTTTTATTTTTTTTACCTTTACGTCCTGCGGTGTCCCACGTCGCCTCCAGGTGAGCCTCGCGGGCGCCCGGAACCGCCGCAGCGAGACGCGCGCGGAGTTCCTGCGGCGCCAGGCCCGGGAGCGCGAGGACCGAGAGCGATGCCTGGTGAATGCTTGGTGGTGTCAAACGGGAGCGTTGGGCCAGGTGGGTGGAGGAAACGGGATTTGACGGACAACTTTTTGGCATGTATGTATTTAAGTGAAGTCTGGCAGGTTTGCGGAACGACTTTGATTAGTTTGTCTTGTGATGGTTTTGTGTGTTTTCTCGTTTGGTGAGAGTGAGTGAATGGGTTAGGGCTTTCGCAAAACGGTTTTCTCATGGTGCTGGACATCTCTGAGGAAAGCGGGTGCGTGACATCTCCGCCACCAAGATCCAAGTACGGGGGCCTAGCAGGGGCTGCCGAGCTCATCCGCTCCCAATGGCAGAGTGTTCTCCTCGTGGATTTCTGGTGGCCACTCATGTCCCACCAAAGTGATACATAAAATATATCAAACTATCACAAAAGCTGTGGAGAACGGGCCATGGGTACAATCATGTGAGCGTCGTTCAAAAAACCACATCTACTTTTTAGTATATAGACAAATTTTTAAGTATGCTTTTGAGTGTGCTCCCACTGCAGTCGCGAAAGGTTCGAAGGTCCTGCGAAAATAAAAATGAAAGGAATATTGAACAACCCCCATGCAAACTGCTTGATAGCCCTTGGCTGTGATTTGGTCCATTTTGGACCAGCCCCACCTTGGCACATCAAGAGTCTTGGACTTGAGGCTTCTTGGCGTCGCTTCCGATGCCGCCGCGAACAGCGAAATTCGCAGAGAGAGCTGTTCGACAAGCGCCTGGGGGATTTACAGAAGGCAGGAGATCAACAGGGCAAACACAGGCATGACATGCCTGGGATGCTGGACATGTCAAAAACGAGTTTTCGTTTGCTGATCCAGGTCGAAGGTCTCTTGCCAGATGTGCAGAGGGCAACTTTTGTCTTCAATGCCCTGCAGAAGTTTTTGTGTTTTGGCAGCACTTCAGCTTCCCCAGGTGAGTGGTTGTGTCCCGATGTCGTTTTGCACCCAGGTTGCGGCCTTTCACATTCTTTTTCAGCGGCCCAGAGGACGTGACTCAAAGAATAATGCAAGCACATACCAGCTTAATATTTTTATTGGATTGGCAGTTGAGGGCACTTGGTACGACAACCTCCTGCCAACTAGTGCGGATGGTGAGTGTCGAATAGCTTTGATGCTGCATTTAGCTGAATCTAGCTCTTGAATGCTCTTGATCTTTTTGAGTGATTATAAAATAGATGCAAATAGCAGGCACGGTGGCACGGTGGCAGGTGACCAAGATTTGGATGTTCCTCAGAGCTTTAGTGCCCTTAGCACCCTTCGCCCCCATCGCCTGTCCACCTGCAGGACGCCGCTCGTTTAGACACCTTGCTACGCCTGGTCTGTAGCTCCGGGCAGCAGCCGGCGGCCACCAACATCTTTGCCTCACTACTGGCTGAGGAGGACGGGTATAACTTTGCTGCGTTGGTGGGTGGACCTGGTAGCGGTGGTCGCCGAGCTATCGTCGATTGCTATCATGATTGTAGAATAGTCTTGATGGATCTTGATCCGCTGTTACGACTTCGAACCGTCAACCTTAGTGAAAGTCGTTGGAAGGCCTCTCAGGGGGGATTCAAACCAGTGCGAGGAGCAGCAGCGACAGAGCATCCTCGCACAAAGCGACAAAGCTGCAAATTCGAGCGAGCATTCAGGTAGTTGGAGGTGATGTGTAGTCACAGTGTAGTCATTTGGTTCTCAATTTTCCTGTCTGCCAAAGGCCGAGCCCTGCTACGAGCCCTGCTCCAACTGGAACAGAACCGCGAAGCACTTCGCTTGCTGCAGCTCGGTGGAGGTGACAATGACGGATCCGAAACATCAAGCTGCTTGTGACATGGCAAGCCACAGGAATCCACAGGGTGTCTAGGGGTTGGGCAGATGCGATTTCCCGGGGTTTGGGAAAGATTAACGAGAACGAACTAGGCCGAATAGGCAGACACATTGTTGAGAGGAAAGAGTGGAGCCCACTTGGTCATTTCCTTGATCCTGGGATATCCTGGGCCAAGGGCTCCAATGATCCGGGCTCCTAGCACTTGCAACGCGGGACGCGGGATATCCCCCAAAGACACCCGAAGGCACCGGGCTCTGTGAGCCGGTGGAATCCGAGGCTGATGATTCGCGACGTCATCTATGACCGAGCGAGCAATGCTCCGGTCCACCCCAGCAGATGCTCGATGTACATGGACTTCGCAGTTCGTGGCTCGTGGCTGTTCACGTCTTGCACTCCTTGGCCTCCCACCATGCAGAAAAAGACGCAACATTGATTTTCAACTTGAGAGGCCTCATTTTCTCACCAAAAACCCATAGATTGAGGCCCGACAGTCGAAACTCGCTAAGGATCGCCTGCTGCTGTGGGCTTCCTGCTGAGGGGGACGCAGGTCTTGCAGGCCTTGCCTGAGCAGCTTCCACTGGACGAGGTGGGCGCTGCAAGCAGCGAGGCAGTGCAGGATCATGTCACCCCATCGCCGCACAGGAGAGCCAAGCAGCAGCTGTGGACTTGGTGCGTTTGGCGTGTGTAGGTCGGGAACCTCCAACTTTTGAGTCTAGTGAGTCTAGTGCACGAGTTGTGCATTTTGCGGATGTCCAATTGAGCACGTTGTCTGTGGCAGGTATGGAGGCTAGCGCTGAGAAGCCGCGGCGGCATCTCTTGTTGACCCTGCTTTCCGTACCGGCTTCAGCATGAAGCATTCATCGCCATCGCCTTGTGAATTCTGTGCCAATGTTTCGATGGTTGAGCATTGTTTGCATTGGCAGTTTGATGCTTTCAGCCAGTTTGAGAGGCACCCTCCCTGCCGGAGCTGGTAGATTTGATGGAGCAACCCAGGCAGGATGTTTCAGACACTCGAGTTTGCAGGGACATTTTACGGGGGCTTGTGTGCTTGCCTGCCACCAGCAGCATCCTTCACACAGCATTTATTGCAACGGATTCCAGCTCGAATGGGAAGCTCTTCACAAACATGGCCCCCTTCGGCGGGCCTGATGACCCATGTGCCCTGCTACGGAAGCGCACCAAGGAGGTTCATCGACTCAGTAAGCAAGGCCATTGGTCAGAGGCTCTTCAAATCCTTCAGAACCTGGACCACGAAGGCGTGCAGTTGGACCTTGGACTGATCTCGAGTGTGCTTGGGGCATGTGGTAAAGCTGTCTGTTGGCCAGTGGCCTTAGCACTCTTAATGCAACTGGATCAACGGAAGCTGGAGGCTGATGTGATTGTGCACAACAAGGCCATCAGCGCTTGCGCACGGGAAAGCCTTTGGGATGCCACACTGAGTTTGCTGCAGCACATGCATCAACAAAGGCTGGCTCCTGATGTTGTGAGTTTTACGTCAAGCATGAACGCTTGTGGGAAGGCCTACTTTTGGCAGTTATCATTGCAGATCCTCAAGGAACTATCCACCAATGCTGTAGAGGCCAACGAGATCACTTGTGCAGCAGCAATCGCTTGCTGTGAGAAGGATGGAAAGTGGCAGGCAGCCTTGGCTTTATTGGAGGACACCAGATCCTACGCATGTTCGGGTTGAGCAGGTTCAGGAGATTCTATACATTGATTTTGCTGTTGTGGCCACCTTCACTATTTTTACCTACTGTATGTGTCAACCATTTGTTTCTTCTCTCTGACTTGTCTTTGTTCGCCCTTGCAGGATCTACAGCAGCATTCCCTGGAAGAGAACCTCATCACCTACAGTGCCACCATGAGTGCTTGTGAGAAAGCCGGCCAGTGGGAAGCTGCATTATGGATCCTGCACGGCCTGGAGAAGTTGACGCTTCGAGCGGATGTCATCATCTTCAACGCTGCCATCAGCGCATGTGAGAAAGGTACTCAATGGCCACGGGCAGTGGCCCTACTGGAGGACCTACAGGTGAGACGTTTGCAGCCTTCGGTGGTGAGCTACAATGCCGCCATCAGTGCCTGCGGTGCAGGTGGAGAGGCGTGGCAACAGGGGTTGCACTTGCTGAAGGAGCTGCGGGAAATACGTTTGGAAGCAACGACCATCTCCTACAATGCAGCCATCAGTGCATGTGAAATAGGAGATCACTGGGAAATGGCATTAGCATTGCTGGACGAAATGGGAAGCAATTTGCAGGCGAATCTGGTGACCTTCAACGCACTGCTCAGGGCTTGCAGCAAAGGTGGCCAGTGGAGTTTGGTCATGAGACTGATTGCAGACATGCACAGGAGAGGGGTACACATGGACGACATCTCATTCAGCACGGTGATTTGTTCCTTGGAGATGAGTGGGAATTGGCAAGCTGCGTTGTGCTTCTTATTCGATGCCTGGGCCACGCAAAGGCCATCCAGCATCATCACTGCGAATGCTGCGATGGCCGTTTGCCTCCGCGGCAGGCAATGGTTGCAGGGTCTCCGGGTGATGACAGCGGCACGAGGGCGGGGACTTGGAGCCAGCGTCATCACGCACGAGTTGACACTCAAGGCCTATGAGCTGGGTCGGCAGCGGGTTGACATGCTGCGAACTCTGTCGGAGGTTCGGACGCGAGTGCTGACAGGTGGAAAAGAGTTTGGAAAGGGGGGCCACAGTCTTGTGGGTACTGACGAGTGTGAAAGCCAACCACGTGGCTGCACGGAGCAGTCAAATGAGCAGTCAAAAGGACATAACAAACATCTGAGCCGGTACTGTAGGGCCTTGTACGCTCTTCAGAACCGCTTGGCAGGTCCTTCTTCGAGTGTTTGCAACGGCAGTTGCCGGAGAGCTGCGAAGACACGGAGGTCCTCCACGAGGACGGAGCACAAACTCAGAGATTCTCGGAGGACTCGCTGAAATGTATCGATGGGACGACTGAGTTGCATCATTTGTATCATATACTTTGTAGAACTACTGGAGGAAGTCAATGGCCTGAAGCGTTTGGAGTGGTTGGTTCGGAGCCCCACACACAAAGTGGGGTGGAGATGGGTGCCTTGATGTGGTTTGTGCTTCGCGTTTCCCAAGGCGGGCAACATGGGCTTACTCTTCTCACACCTGGTGCCTGAGCATTGACCTCAGACGATCAGGTTCAAGCCACCGCTATTAGGTTGGAGGCCATCGCTAGTAGGTTGGAGGCCATTGCTGCTACCTGTAACTCACAAGAAGGTTTTCATAATACGATTTTATGACTCGAGAGTCGCAGAGGCCTCGCATCCTGTCCTGGTTGGCTTGGACAAAGGTGCCACCTGCGAACTTGTCGTGCATGCTGGAAGGGTGAGTGTGTGTGTGTGTGTGGTTTTGCCTTTCTGGAGCTTTCTGCGGTTGAGCTGTTGATGAGGCCAAGCTGCCATTGGACTTTTGGACAGGCCATGAGAAGGCGCTGAGTTTCAAGCATGATGTTGGGTGTAACATGGTTTCACTCCTTGTTGGGTGTAACATGGTTTCACTCCTTGAGCTCAGGTGTCCCTTACTTTCCCTCCATGGGCTCTTTTGCATGATATTATTTTGTGTGAGTGGAGCTGCCCCCGAGTTAGCTCTTCGCCTAGACC